>PVHP010001009.1:35770-55583 GCA_004024765.1 Zapus hudsonius | reverse complement strand
TATCAGAACACATTCAATTGTTTGTGGGGGACACCTGTATCAAAAATAAAACACTAAGAAATTTAAAACAAGTCATTGATTACACTATCTTTTAGATACCCATGACTGCCAAATATTGCATATCCAGGATGTGATGGTTAAGTTTTGTTGTCAACTTTACCTTTCACGTAATCTTGGGTGGGTCTCTGAGGATGTTTACAGGAAGGCAGCCTCTCAGCAAGGGGCAATATGAAAAGAAGCTCAAAGGAGCTAGAAGTAAACATCCTTTCCTGTGTGGTCAGGGTAGGAAGAAAATTCCAGAGACTCAGGAAGCCATTCAGTCTGGGGAAAGGCTGTACGACCCCACCCTAAGGCTATATAAAGGGGAAGAAATTCTCTCCTTGGCTCTCCTGCCTGTTTGCTATTGTGTGTGTGGTGTTGGTGATGGGTTTTTCTCTCTTTTCGGACCTGTGAAAGAGGGCCAGCCTCTTTCATTGTTATAGAACTTCCCCTCAGTCTGTAGTTTCAATAAATATTTTCCTCCCCCAGATTGTGCCTGGTTTGAAGGTTCATCCCAGTGGCATGTGGCTGACTACGACACAGGGTAAGTAAAGAATACCATGAAACCCCCCCCACTACCACAAAAAAATGGCAATTGATGTAAAAAAGGGAAAAATACTTGAAATTTTGAGAAAGGAACTGTACAAATGTCTAGTAGATTTAATAAAAATGCTCAATTTCATTGATACTCAGGAAAACCTGAAATGAGATTTCTTTCTTTTTTTTTTTAATGAACAAAACTAAAAGGAAGCCAAGCTGTTTATACAGAGTCTTGACTAGGCTGGGGAGTAGTGGGTCTCTGTGGCTGTTGACAGGAGTCTAAATCCATGATGCTGGACTTACAGCTACCTGTGTGACCCTGCTAGAGGCCCACACAGGCTTCCACAAAGTAAAGGATAAGTGTCTCGTGCAGGAACATTCATGATAGCTTTACTTATCAGGATTTGGATACTGGCTTATGCATACAATTGAATACCAGGCAGTCTTCAGCAAATAGACTACTATCACCACACAGAGACAATCCTCAAAATCAGCCTATTTAATAAATCTGTGACATCTATGCAAGACACCAAGTGCTACTGTCCAAAATATATTTAGGCTGTGAGTCTACCAAGAGCAGGACTGTGGCTTCCCTCAGGATCAGCACAGAGACTCCTTAGTGGAAGGCCTGGGCTGAAGGGGAAGTGATATATTAGGGACTCTTCTTCACTTCCAATGATGCTCCATATTTCTGGTGCTGTTACAGCCATAATTTCTTTAAACTAGCC
The DNA here is from genome assembly GCA_004024765.1 of Zapus hudsonius. Classification (NCBI taxonomy): domain Eukaryota; kingdom Metazoa; phylum Chordata; class Mammalia; order Rodentia; family Dipodidae; genus Zapus; species Zapus hudsonius. Next base: position 54,276 of record PVHP010001009.1, on the reverse strand, counting down.
AGGTAGAGTTAATGGCATTTTTTTTAGTGACTCTGCAATTCAAGCAGTTCTCTTAATTTATTTTCACTTACTTTTTTCTTCTGTTTGTCTTAAATTTTTTCCGTTATAAAATACTACTGGTTCAAGTTTAAACAGATTCAGGGGCTGTGTTTTTACAATGACCCCCCAAGGAATCCATAAACCACATTAGCTTTCTTTTCACTCCTTTTTTTTTTTCCTAAGGACAAAAGATAAGTAAATCAATGGAACTGGACAGAGGGATCAATCAATCCTGCTTTATCCCTCTAGAATTTTCAGGGGAGCAGATGTCAATCTGTGATAAGTGGGCTGGAAAGGTGTTAGGATCAACTATTAGTTAGACTGAACACGGAGTTGAAACAGACAGACACTACAGAGCTTTTGGCTATGATGCAGCATCCCAGAATATTTGTAAGTAAGTAATGAGCTCAAGTTTCTAAAAAAAAAAAAAAAAAAACAATCCTAGCAGCTTTAGTTTATTCAAAAATTAAGTTCAGGCTTTGAAATAAAGTCTGAAGTGTTTTTTTTTTCTGTTGCCTCCAATGGGGACATGATGAAATTTTAGGTAGGGAGGGTGTTCCATGAACACTTGTTCAAAAGGCTTTATACACATGGTCATATCATTCTGTATACTTGCCCACACAGAACGGTAAGTGAAACCAGTCCATTGAATTCGCTTCGTTTGGCAGAATTTCTCAGACCAACTGGCACAAACAAGACTCTAATGTGTGCGTCTCCATCTGAAAAGCCTGTGTTTTTGGCCCATTTATTCAGCCTAGCCTGTGCCTGTTTTTTCATCACTAGCTGCAATAGACCTGACATGCGAGTGCACGTGCAAGAGACTATCTGATCTACAGGAAAGAGACGATGACATATTTCATTATCCTTTACTTATTTTCAATTTTCCTTGAAATATATATCTGACTTTCCATATATTTTTCTTCAAAGTATACTGAAGGTTCAACTGTTGTTATTGCATTCATTACCTCTGAATTTTTTCTGGAGTTGATATTTAACTATGTTTGCTGGTGAACTATGACTTGATTTTTAAAGCAAGATAAGCACCTTATTTTTCCACCTGCAGAAGAAATAAAGTATGTCCTATGAGCAATAAAATGTCTTAGATGAATTCTTGGTTGTGCTGATATTTTAAAATCAAATTTCAATTTTCTATCTTAATTTAGTTTCTTTGTAAATGATACGTGGTAACAAGAAACATATTTAAGTTCATTCTGAACAAAATACTTTATATATGCTTAAAGTCATTTGTAGACAATACCACTCATGGAATTTATTCATTCCAGAAATACATCTTGAATTTCTGACTTTTCCAGTACTCGAATAAATGAATAAAGTCAACAAAAACACCTGCCATCATTTTCCTTATGAAGTTTATGACTCATTAAGGGTGCATATTTCATATTAAAAAACAAACAACCGAGGGACTAGAGAGATGACTCAGTACTTTCTTGCAAAGCCTAAAAGGCCCAGGCTCAGTTTTTCGGTGCACACGTAAAGCCAGATGCACACAGTAGTGCATGCGTCTGGCATGCCCTCCTCTCTCTTTGCAAATAAGTAAATAAAAGACAAAATAAACTTAATCGTTATAGAGAATAACCATTAAAAAAATTAACAGAGAAAGCAAAATGGACCCTCTTTAGTAAATAGCCTTTACATGTAACAAATGTGTGTAACATATTTTTTGTGGTGAAATATTAAAAATTTTATCTACTATTTCTAAGCAGGTTTCTGTGGAAGATACTTTTTTGAATATAAGCTTTCTTAATGTCTTCACCAAGATAAAAGCAAATATAGATCATATTTATGTATTTCCTTACTATAACAATATATTAAATTAATATTGTTAGTATATGACTACATGTTTTAAACATGACTTTGCATGGTTTCTATTTCTACTTACAGAGGCCCCAAAATATTCTTAGAACATGAAGAAATTATTTAAAAAAATATTCTGGGCAACCACAAAGTGTATACATATAATATTTTTCTGCTTAATTTATCTGTAATACAATGACTTTCTCAAGGGTGGACATGATTAATTATTCACTAGCCTCCAGGTAAGTGATGTTTTAAATCTCCTCTTAATATATTTTTATAATCATCAAAATAAATGCTAGATAATCAGTCCAATAAGTCTTTTCTAAATAGTCAAGTATGTGGAGTGATGAATCTTACAATATTTTTCTTATTTTTCTTCTATGGAGACAAATGTATTTTAAAGTAATTGTCTAAACATGAATAGAAATGTTGGCAATTAATTAAAGAAAATTCAAGATGTAAACACATCTTTGTATGAAAAGAATAAAATCACTTGTGATGATACATTGCTAAATCACAAACAATGGCAATGTTATCTTGATGCAAGCTTTATTTAGGGCATTTAAAACATAAGTGCTGACTTTCTGTTTCCACCAAGGACTTTGAACTATTTTGTTCCTATCCTTAAATAAGTAGCTTTTTGTCTTTCTTTTATTGCTTTTTGAATTTTTCTCAATAGAGAAATCTTTACTTTTTTTTTTTTTACTTTTTGCATTGTTTCCTTCTTTTTCTAAAATTTACATTTCAAAAGTCTGGTGCAAAGTATAACTATTTCTTCTCTTGTATTTGAATGCATCAGGATTAACATATTTATTAACTAAAAGGCACCTATTGAAATGGAGTCCCACAGATGTTTTTATTGTAGCATTTCACATTCCAGAAATACATAGTGTATTATTTGAATCTTAAATGCACACTCAAAATTCAAGAATTGAAGGCTTGGTCCCCAATGAGGCAGGGTTCAGAGATGGAAAATGACTGCATCATGAAGACCCTGGCCTCATCTATGGGTTAATTCATTGATGGGTTCATAACTTAATGGGCTATGGTGGGGTGAAAACTATAAGAAGTTGAGCCTAGTTAGGGATTGTGTCCCTGAAGGATATATTTTTGTTTTCATTTCTGTCACCATGTTCCTTTGCTTCACCACAGTCTCAGAGACAGCTGGAACAAGAGACCATGGGCTACATGTAACCTCCAAAACCATGAGTTAAATGAAATACATCCTTCCTTGATTTCCCTCAAGCATGTAACCACAGTGACAGAAAGCTGATTAATACACATATAAATCACTTTCTTTAAAATAATCCAGATATAAAACTTTTAGTCAGGAGCATATAGACAGCCCAGTCATGGGCTCATGATGTGAATGAATGACCTCAATTTTCATGAATGATTTTTGGTTCTTGTTACTATGTCATTTTCTCAGGGAAATGGATTTATCACTTCAACTCTTCCTCAAAGGAGACGGTTGCTGTTTATATCACAGGTCTGTACATTTTTACAGCAGAACTTTAAACACCATTAAAAATTTAAACTCAGGGTTGGTCTCCATTATCCTTTCCCAATTTATCTAACTTGCTTTGGAGATAGGTCTCTTGCTCATCACAGAGGATACCCAACACAATCCAAAGCAGAAATCTGGAGACTCTTAATAAGACCTCAACAGTAAAGCAGACCTAACACTCACCCACCATGACTCAGGGATCTGAGCAGAAAAGGGGGCAGAAAGATTTTAAGAGTCATTGTGGGTGAGAATATCCAGAGACATTGTCCCCCACCCCAGCAACAATACACAAAGAATAAAATAAACAATTGGCAACCTCTCATACAATCTATAACCCCCTATCCCATGGACTGGCCCAGCAAGCCCAATGAGGAGGGCCCCAAGTGGGATGGGAACAGGGAGGAAGGAAACAGGGGTACCATGGTTAAGACTGCCTCATGCAATGTATCTAATTATTGACAATAAATAGGAAAAAAGTTTAAAGTCATCTTCTTTTATTTATTTGATTGGGTTAGTAATTTTTTGTGTGCAGCATATATGGTGTGCAGTATGCACATTTGTGTGCAAAGCTCATGCATGATGAGGCCAAAGGCAAACATAAGATGATTTTGCTCTAACCCTCTGAGTGGAGTCCCAGATTCTGCAATGCCTTGCAAACTCTGGTAATGCTCTGTCTCCCCTCCTCCCAATCACCCTCTCCACACCTTAGGACTAGGGTTACAAGCATGCATGACCTTCTCAGCTCTGTGCATGAATGCTGGGGAATTGAAATCAAACAGTCTCAGCCTTCTCAGACCCTTATATTTACTCAGAAAGTGGTTTTGTTAAGCTATCCCCAAAATCCCTAAATTAGTAAATTTTTATGAAGTTAAATGCAATGAGTTTTAACTAAGTTAAAATTGACACTATGGGGAAAAGAGATGAGTCAGAGGTTAAAGGCACCTGCTTGCAAACCCTGGTAGCCCAGGTTCGCTTCTGCAGTACCCGTGTAAAGCCAGATGCACAAAGTGGTGCATCTGGAGCTACTTTACAGTGGCAAGAGGCCTGTGAGCACCCACATTCACTCTTTGTCTGCCTCTCTCTCTCTCAAATAAATCAATCAAAGTTTATAAGATTTGCTCATACATTGTATCTAATTTAGAATAATAAAGATATAAATAAATTAAAAACTAAAAATATTGGAACAAAACTTTTTTAAAATATAATTTATTTATTTATGAGAGAGAGAGAGAGAGAGAGCGAGAGAGAGAGAGAGAGAGAGAGAGAGAGAGAGAGAGAGAGAGAGAGAGAGAGAGAGAGAGAGAGAGAGAGAGAGAGAGAACGGGCACAGCATGAACTCCAGACACATACACCCTCTTGTGCATGTGGCTTTATATGGGCACTGGGGAATCTAACTCGGGTCCTTCTGCATTGCAGACAAATGCCTTAACCGCTAAGCCATCTCTTCAGCCCTGGAACAAAAGTTTTGAAGACCAATGAAAAGATGAAGTAAGGCAGACAAAAGATATAGTCAGCTCACAATTGAATTATTCCACTCCTCCATTCATTACCAATATTCCTCATATCTTTGTAAAGAAATCTCTTCAAATCATGCTACACAGTATATATGTTGAGCGAGGAAACCAAGCATCTGTGTATCAAGGCAAAATGATGTGTTAACCTGAGTAAATTGTTGCTACATGCACATAAGTAGTTTCAAAAATATTTTAATTATGCATTGAGAATGTTAAGATGAAAATAAGCAGAGATTGTGTTTCTAATTACTTAAGCAAAGCAACTTTGCTTTGCACTTTGGTTTATGAATGCAATGATCTTCCCCAGGCTTTTTCACTAAGTAGAGGAAGCAAAACCTTTCAGTGGTGCTGGCTTCTAGGAGTGCTTTTAGACATGTATTGCTAGTGCCTGAAAATATTTGAAACATTGTTATCTCCTGCTGTGTAAAAATATAACCTGGCCATTAAGAATAGGATTTCAAAGGCATGAGAGATTAAAATTTAAAAATTCATGTGTCCTTAAAGAAATAATTGACCTTATTTATTTATTTACTTATTTATAAAAATCTGTAATCATTTTAGTCTAAAAGCTTTTTACAAAATTTGGAGTACTTTTTTGTCGATATTAATGACCTCATGGTGATTATATTTTATGAACTTAAAAATCAATATAGCATAAGAAAGATTAAGCTAAATATATTGATTCCTATGTTGTGGGCTGTTAATAGTGGGATGTAGCATTAATTTAGTAGGTTAGGTAGGCCACTTTGACTTATTTATGCTAGGCAACTTTTTAAGGCAAATATCATAGGTAAATATATTGAAATAAAATTGTCTTATATTTCTCTAAGCTATAGTTCATAAGTGATTTAAAAACTGATCACCTGACAGTAAGTTAGAATGCCTGTCTTATACATGCAGGGGTTTACCTCAAATATCCTCATTTAAACATATTTACAAAGTCTTCATTCATTAACAAACCAAGGAGATGCTAGGATACAAAGTGACTTAAGAGATTGCTATTAAAAGTGTGAATACAACACTTATATCCAAATTAAATCACCTATATATATTATTAAATTATGTATTGTTAATAATTAGATACATTGTATGATCAAGTCTTGTGATGGTATCCCCTTTTCCTTCCTCCCTGTCCCCAACTCTCTGGGGGCCCTCTTCAGTGGGATTGCTGGACCAGACCATGTAATAGGGGGTTATGGATTGTATGAGGAGTAGCCAAATTTTTTTTCTTTGTGAAATCACCTATATTTTCAAAATTAAATATAGATCAATAGCCAGGAATGAACTGTAAGTTTCACTAAAAGAATTCACAGAAGAAGCACGATGTCTGTAAATTCCCACTGCCAACATTTCTAGGCCATATTATTTCATCAAGATCATAGTAGGGCTTTTGCCTTGAGTAATTCTTAAGTTAATAAATAATTCATGTCAAATTTGAAAGGGCTTCTCAACCATCTTCCTTTTGACATGGACGTTTTCATAAGAAGCATTATGACTAGAATAATAAGTTTCACACTGCAAACTTTTTTTTTCCTCTAAGAAGTTTTACACAATTTTGCAAATATCTAAATTCTTCTAGAAAACACATAACTCATTAAGATTTAGATCAGGTTCAGAGTTCCAGGAAGTAGTGAGACTTTCTGATGGTAGTTATTCAAATAAATCAAAGTCTCAACGATTCAAGATTCTTAGCTTAAATAGTATACTTGAGAATTAACTGTCTAGATTTTTTATAATGCATGTTCCCCTGTGAACAAAAAACCTTTCTGTTATCACTGTGATACCTACAGATGCACAGCTTCTTTAGGTGCATCCAACCTGAGAAGGTCAGTATTCAGAATGTGCACATCGGTGACGGGTCACTGTATATACTTACATCTTTGCACATAGGTCACAGCCTGCTGAGTCTCTAAAATAAGTGCAGTGGCCCTCTGACATACAGAGTCCCAAGTATCCCTTACCTATGAATTTACTAGAAACACAAACCATCATTCAGTTGTACAGGAAGCAGCCAGCACTCTACAAGAACAATAATTTCAAAGACAAGCAAGTTGCTTTTGACCTTCTGGACAAAGTTAATAGAGTTGATTATATCAAGAAACACTTCCACAAGATGTTGAATCAATGTTTACAGTTTAGGTCCCAGGATCCCAGTATTTTCTTAAAAATACTACAATACTAGAAACTTGGGAAATTCTCAACCTCAGACCTTTATTTCATCTTTCTTGACTTTTTCTTGTGGGCCTGCCCCTTTATCAAATTTTTCCTTTCATATTTTTCCTACTCTTCTTTTTAACATTTTATTTCTGTTTGTTTATCCTTTATCGCCTCTTATTTCCTGAGTATTGTTATTCCTTTGGAAAAAAACTATTAAAAATTACACACTTGTGAATAATAGGACATTATTTTGGGAAAAAAAGAAGTTCCTATTTTTTATCAATTTCAAAAATTGTGGTTATGAATCAAATATACATTATATTTCAGGATTTTTTGTTTTATCTTATTGTTATTTATATTTTGTTTTTTCAAGGTATGGTCTCACTGTAGCCCAGGGTGATATGGAATTCACTATGTAGTCTCTGTGTGGCCTCAAGCACAACAATCCTCCTACCTCTGCCTCACAAGTGCTAGGATTAAAGGCAGGCGCCACAACATCCAGTTATTGTTTTAATAGCAACAAATTTCATTGGTTGATTCCATATCCAAGATTTAATTCATATTTCTATAATCAGGTTGTTCAAAGAAATCACTGTCTTTTTTGGTCAGATCTCATTTCAATAGTATCATGAATTTTATACAATGCATTGACTGACTTATTAAGACTGCAATGTTTTCACATATGGGCTATCCAGAATAAACACACACATATATGTATATGTTTGTATGTTTATTTACAATCAGAAGTTGTTTCATCTATGTAAAAGTGCACAGTGTACTTAATTCTAGGAACTGATATGGAAGAGAATTTACAGTCATTCATTCAGATTTTATGAGCTTTATGATGAAATGCTCTAAATGAATGCAAGTTTTCAGTAAATGATAATTTAATATATTTTTACGAACTTTATTATCTATTAATTTCAGATATAATTATAAAACTACATTAGTAAATAGCTGACTTATTTATAAACAGAGGCTCTGGGGGTATGAATCAGAGGGTGAATGCTTGGTTTGTAAGAATGAGGACAGGAGTTTAGATTTCTAACACCCACATAAAAGCTGGATATGCTTATACATGTTTATAATCCTAGGAAGAAGCAGACAGGATCCTTAGGGCTTGCTGGCTAGATAATCTAACTGAATCAATGAGTTGAGACCTTATCTCAAAAATAAGTTGGAGGAGAACTGAGGAGGATACTTAATATAAATTTCTAGTCTACACACACACACACACACACACACACACACACACACACACACACACACAGACATAGACACAGACACAGACACATATGAACACATTTGCACATGCCAAACATTTACTACGAGAATTGGATCATGAATGGATGATTTTCCCATGACTATGTTTTTATGAATATATGCATCTCAAGTCTCTTGGATAGTGTACTTTAATATAAAGAATGAACCCATATGGACATTAAAAGCTACAGAATGATGCTATAGAAGAGAACATGTCATTTAAGCACAAGATAAGACATCAATGGAAAATTTCCACAGTGGGCTGCAGAACACAGGTGACGGCCAGGTTTCCTGTGGTTGGACGCAGCAGGGTCCAGGATGTGAGGTAACCAAGTTCAGTAATAAAATAAGAATTTAGGAACAGGTTTGGGGGAACTGTGAACTTTTACTCTAATCTCTGCTCTGCACACTAATTGGCAATAACTGCACTCTTCTATAACTAAAAATTGAAGACTTAAATAGAAAGTCAGAAACAAAGAGAAAGTGGCATTGTGCTCTGCTAGTTGGGCCTTGGGGTAGATGCTAAGACCCTACAAAAAGATAGCTAGGAGCTTATGTACCCCCCAAAATGTCTAGCCAGGCTTAGAGATTAGCAGAGTAGGAGGCATACACTTGAAGTATGAAGGAAATAAGTAATGTGTATTGCTGGGTTGGTGTGAATATAGACATAGTCCTCACATACAAGTATGTATTTTGCTAGAATACTTGTGTGTATATGTATAAATGGGGAATTTTAAGCTTCATGCAAGCATGTGAAATTGAAATAGAACCAAAAGCGCACTCTTCACAAGGAAAAGTTCCGCTCTAATAGACTGCCTTTACTCATCCACATTGGTGTTCTAGGAAATCCTGTCTATAAGGCAAGAGTAAAAAATGGGGCAAACCAGCTTCCATAAGTATGTGAACCAATATCTGACTTTTTTTGATCAGTTATTATTGGTAATAAATATCACATTTACATGGTTACAGATATAGTTGCAGTCCTTTTTTTTTCCAGGTAGGGTCTCACTCTAGCCTTGGCTGACCTGGCCTTGAAATCTTTGCCTCCTGGTTTTGTGTGCCACCATGCCTGGCTACACTTGAAGTCTTTACAGCTCTTTTTTTCTGTTTTAGCATCTTTTAGTCTTTTCTCTACATCGTTAAATATCATAAAATTTTACCATTTAAGACATTTTCCCCCTCTATGAAAATATCTGCTTCATTGACAAATTCATTCACCTGTAACACCTCTTCCACTGCTATGTCTAATGGAATCTCACATTAAGGAACAATGCTGATTTCCTGTCTCCAAGCTTGATGTATTCCAATCCAGTTTCCACACTTGTGGTTGTGAATGTCCTGAAGTACAGACATAGTATTGGATACCTCACTGGTTCAGAAACCAAATAAGCAAGCCTAAGAAATGTGGATTTCTGAAGCTAGCCATTCAAGGAGGGGCAAGAATTACTTCCAAAGTCACATAAAATATTTATCTCTTCCTCTGTAAAAAATCTCTTTAAGTTATATTGATTTTACTCACTAATGCCCCTTTTAACATATTTGATGGTTTTCATCTCCATGATAACTATAGGTTCAAAATTGAACTCCTTAACTGGAGTGAAATAGATATGTCTTTATGAAAAATATTAATGAGAGAGAAAGAGAAAGAAAGAAAGAGAGAGAGAGAGAGAGGGAGGAGAGAATGTTGGTGGCTTGCCAGTACAGAAAACCTAAGAAGCATGTGCCGCTTTGTATGTCTTGCCTTATGTGGATACTGGGGAAGTGAACCATGACTGTTAGGCTGTTCAATCAAGCACCTGCAACCACTGAGCCATCTCCCTAACACCCAACAGACATGTCTTATACATCACTGAATTCCTTTCTCTTCCTAAACACAATCAACAGTGATAGCTTATGGATCATTCTCTCAGTTAATCTACACCATAAATAAATATATTATAACCTCCCCAAAGGCATTTATTCTAGACTATATAGTAATGTGCTAAATCAACCCTCAAAATGTTACTCATCTACCATCTCACATTGTTTTTCTCATAAAGAAATTAGAATATACAATTTGTTTTAAAAAGAAGGCGTAGTGAATGGGACACATTAGTGAACTTCTCATAGTGCACCATCAGAGTTCATATGTATAATTACTACTTCATGTCTCCTCATACAGTATTCTATTTCTTATGCAATCACAAGTTTCATGCATTAACTTTAATGTTGGCAAAACTTTTATGAAGTTACTCACACAGTGTGGCTTTCTCCAAGGATGAGAAACAGCCTGTGGAAAAATAAGCAAAGAAGGAATGCAACCCGCTTGAAATGAGTGGTGGTACCTGTCTCTTTCCTCTTATTCTCTGCCTCGGTATTGTCAAAGAAATATATTCCTAAATTTTCTAGGGGAAAACCTTGTTCTCACAAACTGAAGGCTAGTCATGAAGGAGACTCATCCTCCAGGGGAATCATTCCTTATTTTGACATACTGAAATATTTAGCCTGATAGATGATGTTTCATATCGGAAACCCAAGAAATGGGAGAAACCAAAACGGATGAGTGACAACAGTTGAAATGGGAAACAATGTATCATTTATGATCACTATAAGACCTAACTAACTAAGGTCTCTATTAAGTTTTTTTGGTGCTAAACCAATGGAGAAACGTTTATTAATAATTTTTTTTCTATCCAGCCAGATGTTTCAAAAATTCTCTTTTGGGTAAGATTTCTTTCCTGTAATTTTAATGATACTAATTTCATTTAGTAAAAAGTAAGTTTAAATATCAAAAGTAAAATACAATGCACATTTTCTATTAATGTATTTTAGGGCACTGGAATATTGACAGCTTTGGAAATTAATCAATGCTCTGTAGCTGAAGCAGTTTCTCTTACAACATGCAGAGGACATGAATGTTTCAGAAATCCCAAAGCCTATGAAATAAACATTTAAAAGGATGACTGTGTTTAAAAGCATTTTTCACTCAGAAAAATTAAATAAACTTCTTTGCAAAAAAATGCCCAGTGTTTTGTTCTTATTTAGCATTTTTATTTCTATTAGTTTCCCAAATTTAATTTTGTCACTATTTTCTAAAAGCTTTGGCTTTACTTTGGAGCTACGTAATTAGGTTGGGGGATGTGTATTTGTTTCAGTATTATTTTAGTGTTATGATCTAACCCAAATTTTCTTGGGTCAACATCCTGTGTATGGCTCCATCATAAGTGCAAACAAGAATTGGCATTCAAATTCTTGCTTGTCAATGTTCTAATCGACTTTCAGATATTAACAGAGTTGAAATCATACCAAAACCTACTAAGACGCACAATATATTTATCCCTGCCCATAGGATGGACCTCGGGTACTAGAGTCAAGTAGCAATATTTGGCAGAATACTTAATTGTATTACTTACAAAATGAATTCATTTGTTTGGTTTATCTTCCATTCCAAATAAGTCCTATGTAACCATAGCAACATTTTCAAACTTACATGGTGTTGTAAAGACTTATGTCTATCTCTTAAATAATTCCAGTTACATAATACAAGGTTTTCTGCTCCATGCCCATTTCAGTTATGGGAATATCTCCCACTTGTATTTTTTGCCAAACTAAGCCTTCTCAGGAGTTAAACCTACTTCCCCACATCCTCTCTTTGTGCTTTATGATAGATGTGGAATTTGGTGAAATGAAATGCTTTTTGTTATTAATTCAGTATTTTTCAGGGAAGAAATCTTTGGGAAGATCAAAATTTCATCATGATCATAAATAATAGTTATAGTCTGTTTTCCCAAGGTCTCTAATAGTAGAAAACAACCCTTGCTACAGCCCTCTCATTTGGTCACATCAGCACTGATATTTAATCCCTTCTATCAGGGTCTGTGGCTATTGAAGGCCCATTATTTTATGGCAGTTTGTTGCACAATATATTCCCACAAGGACTCAGTATATAAGGGTAGAAAGCATGAACTTCAACCTTAAATTCCTGAAGAACTAGTCAACATTATGCTCTCTCTACCCAAAATGCAACAATCATATACTTCAGTAACGGTTTTTTTAATGTTATTTATTGAAAAGCAAAGGGTGAGAGGGAGAGAGAGAGGGAGACAGAAAGGAAGGAAGGCAGAAATAAAGAAAGAAAAGAAGGAAGGAAGGAAGGGAAGAAAGAGAGATAATGGGAATGTCAATGCCTTTTGTCACTACAAGCAAGTTTCTGACACTTTGTGGGCATTGGGGAATCAAACTTGGGATGTTAGGCTTTTGAAATCAAGCATCTTTAATCACAGAGCAATCTCTCCCAACCCTTCATTGAAAGCTCAACACTTATTTATAATAAAATATCTTTCTAAATTATTGGAAAGTTTTGTTACTTAAAAATATCATGATGTTTATCAACACCATAAAATCCTAACTTTCATATAGTAAGCTCCTGAGGAAGCTGAGGGCACCACTTGGTATGAGGGGCCATGAATAGAATGGGAGGAAGCCTAAACCCAAGAAAAATTGCTCAGGCCTGCATTTCCCTGTCCCAGTTATTGGTTCCTTCCAAAACTGAGCTGTTGATCACAGAGACCCACAAGGTCACAAAACATGATAGACTTCTGTTAAAGCTCTTAAATACCTGCACCAAGCCCAAGGTAAAACCCTATTGTTGAAGAAATCACAGTGTCATTAAACAACACCAAGAGATCCTGCTAGATCCAGAATGGTAACCAGCTCCCAGATGGTAGCATGTGTAGTGCTGGAAGGGGTTACATGAGCTTTCAGGAGAAATTGATGAATGATATTTAGAGAAAGCAAAGACCACTGATATACAATACAGATAGTTGTCTCGAGAATGCTGAGCACACTGGTATATTGAAGAGACCAGCAAGTCAAGAAGTGTTCATCTGTGGAATAGTGGCGCTAAACTTAGAAGGGGAATCAATGGCTTACTGATTGGTTAAGAGATCTGCTCAGTGACAAAGAACCCTAACTGGAACAGGGATCCATGGCAAAATCCTATGGGGACCAAGAACCTGGCTCCAAGGGAAATTCCCACTACCAGAGAGCTACAGAGAGGCTACACACATTAGAATTTTACCAAAATTGCAGTGTTCCTCTCCTTTAAGCTATACTGATCCACTCTTCAATGGAGATTTAATTTTTTTCAGAAGACAGTGAGAGAGCCAGGAGCAACCCAATTCCACCAAGACATGGGTTGATGGCTGACATCCTGGCAGGAGATGAACCACTCTGGCCTATCACATAAGGGCCCAAATGAAACCTATGAGAAAGTGATTAAACAGGAGACCAAAAACCACAGCAAGTCTGATAACCCTTGAAAGGTCAATGGAGACAGATACCAATCACAATGTTACCAATCACAACCCAAAGCAGAATTCCAAAGACTCTTAGATCTCAACAATAAAGCAGATTTAAAACTCACTCACCATGACTCCTGGAACTGAGCAGAAGAGGGGACGGAAAGAATGTAAGAGCCATGGCGGGGGAGAATATTCAGAGACATTGCCCCCCTCAGCAACAACAAACAAAGGGGGAAGAAAAAAAATCTGGTGCAGTTCATAACCCTATGGACATATAGAGTATGTGCACTGAGGAAGGACCCAAGTGGGTAGGGGACAGAGAAGAGGGAAAACGGGGCACCATTACCAGATTTGCTCATTATATATATATATATATATATATATATATAAAATATTAATTTAAAAAGCCAAAAAATATATCATAATGTATTCAAATGTGAATTGCATACTTCCTGATGCACGGAAATCATGAACTGCTCCCTCTTTTTCCAAATTCGTATGCATTCAGGCATTATATGTCCAATGTGGAAATATTCTAGAGCACAGAAAGTTGTGATTTCAGACGCTTAAGTGATAATGAAAATAACACAGTAAATACATTTTGACGATGCAAAAAAATCTTAGCTTTAATTTCAGACAATGACAATCATAATTGTATTCAAGGGGCAGACAGAAGGAAACACAGACACAAAGTAGAGTAAGAAAATTTCTTTTGTGTGTGTAATGTTTGCCCTTTTAAATAAAATATATCTTTATTTTCCATATTTACATACAATGCATGAGCAAATAATGTGTTGGTGTCCCCAGTTCACAGATTTCACTCTTCCCTGTGCCCAATCAGCTGGGTATCCTCCTCCGTGGGCAAACTGGATCAGTCCTTGGGGCAGGGGACCATGGATAGCCTAGGAGTCAGCCCGGTTCCACCCCCCTTTGTATGTTGTTACTGAGGGGCCATGTCTCTGGATATTCTCCCCTACCATGGCTCTTACAATCTTTCTGCCCCCTCTTCAGCTCAGTTCCATGAGTCATGGTGGGTGAGTATTACGGCTGCTTTGTTGTTGAGGTTGTAGGGGCCTGTGTACTTCTGCTTTAGGTTAGAAACTTTCTATACGCTGACTGAAAATAACCCCTGATAATTTGATATGTAATAAACCAAAGTGATATAAGACTTGGCACCAACCACTACCCCACAAAGGTCTCTGTCATATGTGAGTTATTACAGAACTCATTTTACAACTTACGTGTCTTCCCTCTTTCATCTTTATCTTCCATGTACATTTCTATATATCAAAATAACATTTTTATTCTCAACATGCAGCTGCTTCAACAAGGAAGATAGATGAGAAAATAGCCTATTTACCTTAGATTTCAATAAAATAATGATAGTCCTGAAACATTACAGTATTTTTTCATATGTCACAATCATAAAATACCAAATTGAACACGACAGTTTTATTTTAAATCCCTGCTCAGATTCAAAACCTTTTTGAAAACCCTTCAATCATTCTTTTACCAAAAAAATAGAAACATTGAAAACTTTCTAAGGAGCTTATTTTTACTGGAAGCCATATCTCTGATATATCTTGGACAGGTTGAACTATACTGTCAGTATACTTTGAAGACATAGTCTTATAAAAGTCATGAAAGGAGATAAAATGCCCTCTGAATAAAAGAGATTTTATCAGGATCTTGGTAAGGTAACTATTGAAAATCTTTTTGAAGTATATTGACTAGTCAAAAATCATAAATAATTCTTATTCCAAAACAGAACATAGGAACAGAAGTATTTTGTGTATCCGTATAAAATTTTTATGTTTTGCATATACAACAATGGTTCAGATCTTATCAATCTTACTTATAGTCTGTGTTAATATGTATACTTTGCATATTTTAAAATATTTTATTCATTTACTTATTTTTGAGAGACAGACAGAAAGAGAGAGAGGTGAATGGGATTACAGGGCCTCCTGCCACTGGCTAGTCTATATTCTCATTTTTTTATCTTTATTATCCATAGTTAGAACCGCTAAATGAGCAAATAATGTGTTGGTGTCCCCATTTCCCTCCTCCCTATCACCAATCAGCTGTGTATCCTCCTCTGTGGGCAAACTGGATCAGTCCATGGGGTAGGAGACACCAACACATAGCCTATATTCTCTATCTTATATTCTTTCTCAAATAAATAAAAATATTTTAAAATAAGGGAGGACAGAATGATTTTGGATGAGGGTTAATCAAAATTAGTGATATGAAGAATGGTCCATAGATAAATAGAAGACCGATTTTTCTTTTAAAAAGAAGAGAGTTTTGGCAGAAGTATGTGGAGGTAGATAGTGCTGTGCTCACAAGTCATAGTTTGGTAAAGGGAAAAAAAAAAGAATGAAAAATCAGTACCGGGTGTGGAAATTTTTGGGATTTGTTGGTGAGGAAGTCCCTTGATGCCTCTCTGAACCTTATTACCAAGGCTCTTGGTTGCCCACCAGAACTAGATGGTGGGACACTATTTCTGAAGATACCATATGCTTGAGCTGTAGGTCATTGAGAAATCAATCTATAGCTGAACTGAAGTCTCCTCTCTGTTGACTAGCTGTCAGGATGCTCAAAAGAGCTATGGAACCTCTTGGGAGAGAAAAGTCATCAATGGTCTTAACCAGAAGTGGACCCTGCAAGCTTTACATATGAATATCCAGGCCAAATATGCCAACTGGTGCAATGGTGGTATGTCTGTTATGGAGGAAACCAGCTGCTGTCTGTTGGGACTGGAGGACCACTCCACAACAGAGAATTCCTGCCTGCTACTGAAAACATGATCAAAGCCTATGGTAGGGAGGTAATAAGACCCAAGGGGGAAACAACTACTTTTTCATGGCTAACTTCATGCATTATGCCAATAATCTGCCCTGTAAACACCTATCCTTGCCCACATATTATTGCTATCCTCACTTTTGATTAGAGAAGTTTCTCCTTTCAGATGGTGCTGACCAATGGAGAGATTTAAACGTTAACCAAGTGTAGAAGAAATGACCAGTGTTTTCCACACTGAGACATCTCTATGACACCCTCCAAAGCTCATGGACCATCACGGAAGAGAAAGTAGAAAGAATGTAAGAGCCAAAGGAGAAGAGTGCTTACCATGTGTCTTCTGGAATAAAGTAATCTAGATATTCATGACTTCAAAGTAGCCAAAGCTATCTACATGAGACCTGCATAACAGCAGAACAAAAATGATGGCATAAATATGAGAGACTAGTTGAAAATAAGGGATTCGGTGGAGTGTGGATTATGGGGGGAAGAGGGCTAGTTGTGGGAGGGAATTATGATAATGGTATATTATCTATATGCATGGAAGTTAAAAAATAAGGAGAAAAGGAAGAGAAGAAAACTGAAGAAAAACCCAATATATATCTCTGGCCTACACACACACACACACACACACACACACACACACACACACACACACACACACACACAATTTGTAGACACCAAAGGACAGATATCTTTTCCTTTCATATAATTCATCTTTTCTGATTCACGTATATTTGAACATGTGCTCAGGAATCCATTCAAGGTGTCACAGTTTCTAAGATGTTTCATGCTTAGAAAGATATGCCCATGGCATTGACATTTGAATGATAATTCATACAGTTAAAATTATTTCTCAGTTGACATTTCTGTCACTCAGATCTGTATAATCTTGGCTTAGAGACTCACACCTATAATTCTCACATATCAAAGTCTGAGACAGGGGGGATTTCTGTGAGTTACAGTCCAGTTTGGCCTAAATAGTGACTTATAGGCCAACACAAGTAAGTGAATGATACCTTGTTTCCAAAACATAAAAGATCTCTATAGTTATTTATCTGATATTTTCTAGAATGCAAAAAGTCATGATGAAATGAGTTCTCATCTAAATGATTGCTTAGTCATTTTCTGAAATCCTAGGAGCTCTAGAGATTTATAACTTAATATAGCCAGGTAAAGGTGAGACTATATTTTAAATAACAATATATTTCAGTTAACAGGTTTAAAATCTGGAACATGAATATATATATATGTGTGTGTGTGTGTGTGTGTGTGTGTGTGTGATTTATCCATGGACTGGAAATTATTAACAAGTTCATTAAGAAAAATTATCATAATCGAGAAAATAAATAAGAACAAATGATGAGTTGGTGGGGGTTGGGAGCTCTTAATCTAGGTTGATAGGCGTGTAAACTCTTTTATCCACTTTGAAAATCAATGTGGGGGTTTCTAGAAAGCTGAAAATTAAACTACCATATCACCCAGCTATGTCATTCCTGGGCATACACCCAAAGGGTATAGTACTCTCTATTCTACCAGAGACATTTTCACATCCATATTTATCGATGGTCTATTCTCAATAGCTAAGAACTGGAATAAACCTAGATGTCTATGGATGGAAAACCAGATAATAAAAGGTGGTAAAATATTCAGCTGATAAAAAGAAGGAAATTATGAAATTTACAGTAAAATGGATGAGATTGAAAATATCATACTGAATGAGGCAATTCTAGAACAGAAAGTCAAAAATTGCATGTTATCTTTCACATGTGGATCCTAACTTTAACATTTCTATATCATTGATAAAGGGAAGTGAGAGTGACTGTGAGAGACCATGAGAGGGGACCAGGGAAAATGGTAGGGTGGGCAAAGGAATTGTAACATGAAAGCAGAAGTGAGGCTCTACCTTAATACTCATCCACCATGACTCAGGGAACTATGCGGAAGAGGGGGCGGAAAGATTGTAAGAGCTGTGGTGGGGGAGATTATCCAGAGGCATGGCCAGGAGAACCTGGCTGAATACTAGGCTATCCATGGTCCCCTGTCACAAGGACTGATCCAGACGACCCATGGAGGAGGTTATCCAGTGGAGGGGGGAGGGGAGGGCAGTGGGGAATTGGGGAT
>PVHP010001009.1:0-35670 GCA_004024765.1 Zapus hudsonius | reverse complement strand
TTTAAAAAAAAAAGAAGTGAGGCTCTAGTGAGGAGAGGGCCTGAGGGAGAGGTAGGTGGAAAACAGGATAGAAGAGAAGCACTTTTTAAAAAAAAATCATAAAGAAACTTAATTCTCGGTATGGTAATTATATTTTAATAAAATATTTTTTCTAAAGATTACAGAGGTTTAAAAGATGTTAAGACTCTCAACCATAATGGAAATACATTGTTGACATTACAAAAATCAAGTGAAGCCATGAGAGAGAATGGTAGAAAAATAGGAAGCAGGGGGCATAGCCTGAAAAGAGGGGCCCTGAATAGGGTGGGAGGAAGCCTAAACCCAAGACAAGTGGTTCTGACCTATAACTCCCTGTCTCCAGTCATTGCTTACTTCTCAAACTGAGCTATTGATCTAAGAGATACAGAGGCCCCCAAAACAACACAGGCTTATGTCAAAGCTCCTGAATACCCACTTCAGGCACAATATATGACCCACAAAATGTCCTTCACACAACACTGAGAGACCCTGCTGGATCCAGAAAGGTAACCAGTTCCAAGATAGTAAGTAGCCTGTATAGTGCTGGAAGGTGTTACATGAGCTGACAGGGAAAATTGGCCAACAATATTTGAAGAAAGCAGAGGACATTGATATACAACATCAACTGATGTTACAAGAATGCTGAGGATCCTGCTTTAATGCAGAGAGATCAGCAAGCCAAGAAGTGCTAGACTGTGCAATAGTGGTGCTAAAACCTAGTTGGGTAATCAGCAGCTTGATGATTGACTAAGAGATCCACTCAGTGGCAAGAAACTCTTAAAGGGAACTGGAATCCAAGGCAAACTCTTATGAAGACCAAGAATCTGGACTCCAAAGGGACACACCCACTAACCAGAGATCTACAGAGAGGCTACACCCATTAGAATCTGGCAAATTAACAATATTTGCCTCATTTAATTTACACTGATCTCACTCTCCTTGGAGATTCTGTTTGTATTTTTCAGAAGGCAGAGAGAATGGTGGACAACTCAATCCCACCAACAGGACAGGGGATGATGGCTGACACCCATGATGGAGATGAACCAAATCTAAGGAATTAGCTAGAGCCCAGTCAAAACCTATGAGGAAGTGACAGGTGAGCCAGAGAATTAGCTCCACAGAAAGTCAAATAACCTATGAAAGGGTCATTGTGACAGACACTGAGGATACCCAACACAGTCCAGAGTGGAAATCTAGAGAGTCTTAAGATGTCAATAGTAAAACAGGTTTAAAACTCACCCACCATGTCTCAGGAATCTGAGCGGAAGAGGGGGCGGAAAGATTATAAACCATGATGGGGAGAATATCCAGGGACATTGCCCCCCTCAGCAACAACATCCAATGAGGAAAAGAAAAAACCTAGCTACTTCTTGTACAATTCATAACCCCCTATTCCATGGACCTGTCAGCAATTTCACTGAGGAGGGCCCCCTGAAAGTTGGGGACAGTGAGGAGGGAAATAGGGTTACCATCACAAGACTTACATACAATGTATCCATTAACAAAAAATTTGTTTAAAAATATAAGAAAGTTAGCTAGTCATGAAGACAATATGGAGAAATCAGATGCTTTGTTCATCAGCAAAACTATGTAGAAAAATATAGGAGAAATGTACAAGCCTTACAACGATAGCACAGATATAAAACACAGTTATAGATCTAATGAAAACAATTAACTCTCATGGAGAAACCATGTTAAAGACAGCAAGTCCTCCAGAAATGAAGAGATATGTGTCCAATTCAGTGATTCACATTGCTCCCTTTCCACTAATCTATAAATGCAATTTAGGCAAAGCCCTTACAAGACATTTTGTGCAACTTTTCAAATAGAAAACAATGGCTGATTCAAAAGCAAAATGAGATAATGGCTTTTATATCTGGTACAAAGACCAATAATGAAGGTTTAAGAATTATAAGTGTGCTATTTTTGTGCTACTTTGATGCAAGGATAAGTATAGGTATTGAAGGAAACTAGGAACACAGTTTGTATTTAGGGTTTTTAACATACCAAAAATTATAAATATATGAGCATCAAATGTTAGTGAACTTATTTCATTGGGTATATGAAGAAATCACTATATAATATATTTACATAATAAATGACAGCATACCTCAACTCATTCCTTCATATTAATTGAAAAACATAAATTGAACCATATATTTATAAATATATAAAACAATATATGGAAATATATGTTTATAGTACACATATAATTCATTCAAATATTGAAATTTTATTATAATCTCATTAACACATTGAAATAAATAGATACAATGAAACTATTTCATGCATAAGTAATAAGAAATAATTGATTATAATGAATATATTTGATGTCAGGTATATTGTGTGAATTGAGTTGCAGGTAGAGGGAAAAGATTTTCTAACTATTTTTCATTCTCCTAAAACTACCTGCATAGCATAATCAAATTCCAAATCTATTTTGAAGCTGTTTAGATCCATTGACTTATAAACACCAAAAATCTTTTGCTGTATCATTATTCTTTTACTTTTACACATAAAAATCTTAATGGCAACACCAGAATGAAGAAATGATAATATCTGTACTCCCTGAGATGCAGAGGCTTTTGGATAGTTTTTTTAATTGGGACCATAATTCATTTTTTAAAATGCACATATATATTCATCAAAAAGTACTTTTCTTAATGAAGAAGGCATAATGTAATTGTTATACACAATTTTGAGCAAAAAATTCTTATAGACCTAATTCATTCTCATTTTTAACATTTTTATTGGCTTCTAATTATATATAAACACAAGTGAAATTTTCAATGAAAAATAATTAATGGCCTCATTAATTAATATTTTAGAAATGATTAGTTTGAATTTATACTTCAATGCCGGTTGTGGTGGCACACGCCGGTAGGATATTGCTGAAGAGGCGGAGGCAGGAGGATTATGAATTTATACTACAACATAATGAATCCAAGAACAAATATGCATGTGTGAAAGAGAGAGAGAGACAGAAAGACAGACAGAGAGAGAGAGAGGGAGAGAGAGAGAGAGAGAATGAATATGGGTATACCAGGACCTCCAGCCCCTGCAAATGAACAACAGATGCATGTGCCAATCTTTGGTTAATGCAGCATTATTAGAATATGATGTTCATACATATAAAGAAAGGTTCTCTAATGATAAATTCTTTAAAAATATGAGCATAGGTGGAGTGGATGGAGGACTTCAAGAAGCATGATTCATTGAGCCTAAATGATCATAATAGAAAACCAGTAAGACATCAAACAAATCAAGAACCATATGAATACTGTGTGTGTTCTTCTACTACAATAAAAATTTATTGGAAACAAAAATATGTTGAAATACATGAAATAACACTAAGTAACTTCGATACATAATATAAAAGAAGATTCACCTCACAGGTACTATTTTGTATGTGGTGAGATCCTTCAGAGATTCACTCAGCAAAACTTAAGTATGTAAGTATACAATATGGTTTTAACTATAGTCACCATACTGATCCATAGATTTTAAGAAGTTATTTATCTTGTATATATGAAAAAATTTTGGCCAATGTCTCCCATGTTTACCTCTTCCAGATTCTAGAAAATCCCATTGTGTTCATGATGTTTTGTAGGTTTCATATTTAAATGAGATCATTGATATTTGTATTAAATATCTAGCTTATTTCATCTAGCATATTATACTCCAAGTTTTCTTATATTGTTACAAATGGAAGAATAGCTTTCTAATTTATTAATTATTATTATCACATTTTATATGGTATAATAGCATACATAATATGTGTATATGTTATATATAAATGTCTATATGTTAATATAATATATATTGTGTTTGTGGCCATTCTTATTTGTCCATAAGCATGTAGTTGACTACATGTCTCACCAACTCTACCAAGTATTACAATGGACGCAACATGCAGTGCAAGTCTCTTTCAGAGTTGATCATACTCAATGATCGATATCTGTTTATAGATAGATACACACAAGAGTTTATGTCAGCAGACAAACAGAGTGATAGTGCAGACCTGGACCAGAGGAGGAGGAAAGAGGTACAGATTTTCAATTCATTATAGGATAAGCTGAAAGTAATCAGCAAGTTGGTTTCTTGGTTTTTGGAAGGCCATAGGTTTCACAGTTATTTGTGTTGAGTCTAAATAGTAAAGGTACATGACTTACAGACACATCAGTGACTTAAGTTCCTAGTTTGATAAATGCACTTTCATCAGTACGTACAATATTTTTTAAATCTTTCATTAAGCTATCGTCCTAAAGGCAGCAATTATCCCAAGGTATTGCAGCTGACGTATAGGAAGTCAACGGCTGTACATGAAATTTAGTATGTGTGATTAAATTACAGTAAAATATGCAAAAAGTGTTGATGGAAAACCATCCACATTAAGGACTCTGAGCATTCAAAGACACTTGTTCTCTCCTCAGAACAACCAAACCATCTGTCTATCTGTATAACTGCTATAATCGATTTCAACTATGCACAATCAGTTGCATTTTGGTCAATTGGGGGTTTTTTTGCTTCCAATTTTTTTTACAATATTATGTGACTAGAGAATGTAAGTTTGAAGTAATATGTCTGTACATAATATAAAAGCATCTCTGAAAGAATATGTCATATGCCATGCTGGCTTTCTTTACCTTAAAAATTATTTTTAAAAAAATTGTTTGAGTTACTACTCAATCTCTTGGTTGTTGAACACACACACACACACACACACACACACACACACACACTAAGAGGCAGACATACTTAAATGAGCAGACACAAGCTAATTCTAGTGGTTATTCCAAGCCCCTAGACACCAAGCATACCCTGTATGTTGCTATGTTATGAAAGAATAAATGATATCAATTTATGCTTCTGTTACCTGTCTTGTCACTTTGGCCAAATACCTGAGAAGAAGCAAACTAGTGGTTTGAGAAGGTGTGGTCCATTCATGCAGAGTTTATGGAGGTAGGAGCAAGTGGATGAGATGAATCAAATCTCTGTTGACCAGTAACCAGAGAGACAGATGGGGACCTCAGTCTACTCCCTCCTGCTAGACCCCACTTCTGACAGGCTCCTCAGTCTCCCAGAACACTGCTGCTAACTGGTCATCAAGTGTTAAAACACATGAGCCTTTGGAGATATTTTATAATCTGATGCATAACAATTTACAATATAATCGGCTTTTCTTAGAACTTAAATATAAGACTTAGAATTCAAAATAACTTGAAAAGTTTCTACTTGCAGTGAAATAAAATTAAGGATTTGATTTATATAGAACACATTCCAATATGAGTTTTGAGTCATTAAAATAAAACAATTAGAGTAGTTCCTTTCTTACACTTGTCAGCTTAATAATTATATTTGCATAATACGAATCACTCCATTTTTATACTTTTCAGTGAAATAACGCTAAATGCCTTATTTTTATTCAATTTGACTGAGTAGACTGAGTAGAAAAATCTGTTGGCATAATGTAAGACATGACTTGTTCTACCACACTAAAATTTTTTTTGACAATAATGAGAATCAAATTGAAATGGCTGAAAGAATCAGAACGAATTATGAGTTAATATTTTAACTATATTAATAAGCAATATCATATGCATATTCAGGTTGAACATATATAATTAAAAATTTAAGATAAATTGAGGGACGTATTTATATAATATGGAAGCCTCGATGGTTTGCTTTAGCAATTAATTTTTTTAAGGAAAATAAGATTTTGGGTTAGTATTAATAAATAGAGTTTTTTAGAACCATAATTTATTTTTATTTCCTCATATTTCCTTTAGAGTTTCACAGATTGCTATCGTTCAAAATGACTATCTCTGCTCAATACTTCTTCCAAAAAGCAAACTTTTGTGCATATTTACCAGTAGTGAAATTTGAATTTTAAAGCATTTTCCAGAAATATGTTAATGCAATGAGTATGTATTGAATGAAATATAGTTGCTGTGTTATTGAGGAAATTGTTATTTAATTTATTCAATTGGTGTGTGTGTGTGTGTGTGTGTGTGTGTGTGTGTGTGTGTGTGTGCTAGTGGAGGTTGATTAGTGAAGTACTTCCTCATCAAAGACTTGGTAAGAAATGCTTTTATTTTCTCTGTTCTTCAAAATGTGAAAATGCCCCTTTGGACAACAGTGATTATCCCATTCAGAATCATAAAAACTGTGAAGACTGGTAATGATGTTGGAGACTCTGTCAATACTTTTTGATGGGTGCTCTTCCTGGGGATATTGATTATACAATGGAAAGAAGGGATCAGACTTCCTTGTCGAAACCCAAATATCCTCATCTCGGCTCTGACTGCCACCAATGCATGGCACAAACAGGGTGGCCTACAGTTTCTCACACTTTTTCTACCCACAACTCCGTTTACCTGTGAAAATTGTATGTGACCCTGGGAATATAAATATATAAGACAGGTGAATGAAGCAAATTTATTTAAAGAATTTATCGGTATGCATACAATTTTACCATTTATTGAAAACAAAAGCAAAATCACACATTGAACTGAACATTCTTATTTTTACCTACAGAATTAAGGCCAGGGTGGAGAGATGGTCCATGAATTAAGTGCACTAATTACATAAATATGAGAGCCTGGAGTAGGACCTGAGACTGTCTGAGTTTACATTTCTGAATTTCACATAAAACAGGTAGACTTGCCACACGTGTGCTGCCTGTCTCCCCAGTCCCACAGGGGAGCAGAGACCTGAGAATATATATACCTGAGCCCCATAAGGTATGAAAACTGTTAAAAAGAAAAAAAAAGAAAGAAAAACCAGACTGGCTGGAAGAGCTATGGAATTGGCCGCGGAAATTCCACTCCAGCCATAGCAGGTAAGCAAGCTGGAGGATATGGACACAGTGAGGGCTCAGAAATGTTCTTGCATAACAGCACACACACACACACACACACACACACACACACACACACACACACACACACACACACACACTTGCAGACATGCACACATGCACAAGCAAATGACATAAAGAATGAAATCTTGGCCTAGTGTGTGATGCTGTATTTGACACAGCATCTTCATACTTTTCAGACTCGTTGGACACTTTGCATATTTATCTTCAATCCAGAGTGTATCACTTCACATACATAGTATAAAAGGGCTGTAATAGGCTTAAGATACTTTACAATTTTTTGAAAATTACATCCTGATTCTGTATCAAAATTCACCAAATGATATTTCAGAAAACTCAAGTCAGCAACTCAAGAAATTTTAGTTCCCACCCCTCACACCCCAAGGTAGGGTCATGGCAGCTGTAGCCCAGACTGACCTTGAACTCTGTAGTCCTATGCAAGCCTTGAATTCATGTCCTTCCTCCAACCTCTGCCTCCCGAGTGCTGGGATTAAAAGCTGGTGCCATCAAGCCTGGACTTTGAGAAAACTTCAAACATTCTAGCACAATATTATTTAAAGACATACTAATAGTTATGTACTGAGAAATGAAGGTAGGGAATTATTAGTCTGTTTCTTTGAGACTAGAATATATTGTCTGTACAGTAAAATCCCTGAAAGAGACAGCATCCAATAGTCTCCCAATTGAGCCAAAGTGTTCCAGACAGCTTTGTTTGGTGTGTTGTATGGTGTGACATCATGCTGAGTGTGCATGTGTTTCGTTAAAACTAAGGCTACAGTGAAGTCCTGGAGTCAAGACAGACAAATTCTATCTAAAGTGTTTCAGATTCTTACATGTGATTTTGAATTACTTTTGGATTGTTGAATGTTTAGAAACCTTTTGCTGTTGTCAGCATCTTTTTGTACCTTTCAAGTCCATTTACATGACTCCATATGGAGTTTCAAAGCACACACACTTTTAGAAGCAGGAGCTCATAGTTCGGAAAGTTAGAAATTACAGGATTAAAGATACAAGATTCCTATTTTAGTGAGATTCTTTTATTCATCTTGGCCTCAAGAGAAAAATATATTCTCTCATGGAGAAGAAGAGTTTTCGTACAGGGTACTAATCCCTCTCTGGAGGTGCTAGCCTCCTGAGAAGCCTTTCACCTTCTAATGACTTAATACCCTGACACCATTAAATAATGGTTTGAGGACTTCAGCCTACAAAGGCCACAGATACGCAACTCCTCACAGACATTTTTATATTACAGATTTTAGTACAAATCTGGGAGATATCCCTTGAAATACATTTTCAGCCTACCAACTAAAATATATTGAGAATGAAAATATTATGAATTCTTCAATAAGGAGTAGGGACAACAGATATAAATGATGTGTCTTAGGGCTTCAATTCTGAGATGATGGAGGGAAGTCATGAGGATAAAAGGGATGCAAATGAAGTCAAAAAGATACATTGTGAGTAAAAAGGTTTTCCATGAGCTGGGCTTCAGAGCTGATCTGACTCAGAGTGGCTGTTAATGGTTTTACTTATGAAAACCTCAAGTAGAAAAACTACATAAGGTTCTTACCAATTTTTTTTTTGTAAACTATCTGTGTGAAGTGGGTTTAGTTTTGCTTTGTAAACACCAACCAGTTAAATTCTTTAAGGAAATGTTATACCTTCTGTATTTTCCAGAAATGTCATTATATAGTTCAATACTTATTTTCTTCTAGTTAGAATAAAGATGAAACTGAATCATATTGGATCCCCTTCACAAGAAAGATCAAGTGCAAACCCACTTGTGCAAACATCGCAGATGATGGCTTTATCTCATCACACTGTAATTACATCCAAGACACCTCTTGAGTCACCACATAATTTCAGTTATTGGAACAGTAAACAGAGTTCAAGTAAGGGAAAGTTCCTTAGAAACCATTAAACAATGAAATTTCAAAAGCTTCCAAATTTCCTATATACAGTCACCACAAAGACAATTGTGAACCTCCCTCACACACCCTTGGGTATGTCTTAGTCATTCTCCAAGTACCTCTTTCTCTTAACTCTCATGCTTGAAATTTATATTATAATATTTTTAATAAACCCCAACTCTGCTGCATACAGGACCATCCTGAAATACTTTTCTGAGTTGAAGCCAAAGATTCATTTTACCTGATTGAGGATTCCTGAAAGATTAAGAGAGCTCCTCAGGCGGCTGTGAGAGACAGTGGGCAACTGTGCCTCTGTCTTTTCCATAGCTGACAGGATCAGATATAAATATACTCTTTATTAATGATGTGATACTGTCCAATATATTGTACCATTTATCACTGATTTAGTACTCTGTGAAAGATGTTAATATTAAATGCGATGAAAAATTTTGAGTGCTTTTTATATGATGACATATACATTTTTCCTCCTAATAACATTTTGGAGAACCATCATGACTCTAGTTTGTTAGATAAATAACGATGAACAGACTTGTCCAAATAAATGAATATTACAGACTCTCTGGTTCAGTTGTGGTATACAGAAACCATAACAATAAGTTCATGTAAGTAAAACATATCATTATTATATGAAAGCTTGGAGAATTGTAAAAATGTAATGCAAGGTCATTGAAGCCACATAATCAGAGGTTCCAGAAAAAAAAACAGGTTTCTTCTAGTTTGGACAGCCATGGAAAGTCAGAGAATGTTATGAAATCAGAGATTATTAATGTGTAATGCCAATAGATATATGTGCTATATATTAATGTTATGTAGGAAAAGAGATGTTTTTAATTTATTAATAAAAATGCTTGAGATTGGGAGATGGCCCAGACAATAAAGTGCTTTCCTTACAAGCAAACTTAAGTTTGATCCCCACTACCCAAGTAAAAATGTTAAATTCCTGCCTGTAATTCCACCAATGGGGAGGCAGAGGCAGGAGGATCTGTGATAGTTAGTCGACATCTAGTCTAGCCTAATGGGTGTGCTCCAGGCTAGGAAGAGATGATTATTATTCCTAAGAAATGGTCCCTGAAGTTGTCCTCTGGACTCCACATGCACACACAAATATAAGCCTCCACCCCAAACATAAACACAGACCACATGCTTAAGAAAGCTTTGTAAATATTAAAAGGAAAAAAATCATAAAAGTTATTTGGGATAGGTAGTATATTTATTATATTGCAAGAACACGTTACATAGCTTACAACAACTACTGTTAATTTTTCCAGTTGTTAAGACTCAGCCAATATTTGTGTTTCTATCCAAGTGCATGGCCCAATGAATCAAAGAAATTTTCAGTATATATATATATATATATATATATATATATATATATATATATATATATATATATATATATATATGAAAGTTGCAGAGACAGAATTCAGGGAACCATCACTGAAAAACTGAGTTTGGGTTCCAATGGGCAATGAACCCAAGATAAGACACAAATGCATAACCTAGTGGTGAACATGGAAATTTGACAGAAATAGCCAATCCAACAGGTCATCAAGAAAGGAAAAGAATTCTGGTTTTCCAGGAGAGGATAGTGATGGAAAACAAAATAAAGGAGGAACACCGATTAGTCAATAAACACTAGAATCAAGCAAAAATATACTCAATCGTTAAAAAATTGTATGGGATATTGTTGCAATTAAGCAGTATACAATTTAACAAAAAACATAAACTTTAATTACAGTGGAAGGATATATGTACATGTAAACACATGAAGAGAGAGAAAGAGAGAGAGAGTGAGGAGGTAAACCAATTTCCTACACTCATTGCAAATTCTCATTACAAAAAAGAAATACTAAACTCCAGTTGATTTCCTCCAGTTACTTTGCATTGCTGTGTGTGTGTGTATGTGTCTATGTGTGTCTGTGTGTTTGCATATATGTCTTGTCATGCCAGGGTCTCTTCCCAGAGCACCTACCTTTACATGATTGCCAGGAATTGAACCTGAGTTGGCAGGCTTTGCAAGCAAGCACCTTTTACCTCGTAGCTATCTGCTCAGCCCCAGAGACTCTGCTGATGTCTCTGCCCGTCAGGAGAAAATAAAGTATGTTTTTCTTTTATTTTTTTGCCCAAAACAAAGTGATGTTGAATAATACAATGTAAGTGCTCCCAATTACTCTAAAGTGTTGCTGTTTTAACAGGAGACAAAAGGAGGCTGAGGAAGGGAACATATTTCATGAATGAACTCAAAGCTAATTGACGGGGCCTGGATATAACAACTGTTTCAATGAGGTATACTCAGTCTAGGGAGATCCAATTTTATTTCACTTTACTTTTCGATAGCATGCTGGAAAGCTATTCACAGTTCACTGGCCCTGAAAAAGCTGGCAAGATTAGAGTTTTCTTTGGGAGAACTGTTCGTAACAGCAATGAGAGTTAGAGTGAACTTTACAGAATCTTTTGAAAAACTTCCAAACACAGAAATCAAAGTTTTCCTTGGACATATCCACCCTGAATCAAAAGTCTAATACTCTGTTATAATCTATTGGTGCACTAAGTACTCCTTTTTTCAAAGGTATTTCTTTCTTTTACCAACTCTAAATAGATTAGAAAACTATACATTCTGAAAGGTTATCAGCACGATGTGTGTGATGATAAATGTGTATCATCTAATTTACTGTTAGATTAACAGTTTATGTATCTCTGTCTTAGTTTATGCATCTGCAAAGTTGTAGCTCACAGACTGGGAAGTAATCTTTATAATCACATTGATATGCAAACTTGAAGTTTTTCAATAATAACTGTCGCTTGGCCATATAACACAAGCAGAGAAGCATTTTGTAAGTACAAGGACAAAGTGAGAAAGGTCCAACATTTGCCTTGTAAAGTAGGCTCCCTTATTGAACAAATCAGTATTATCTGTGCCAAATGAATTTTACTCAAAAGCATGTATATCCAAGATCGAATGCAGAGTGTGATTAATCTAAGGACCAGCCTTATAAATATGACAAAACTTCACTAGAATGAGAGTAGATCGAAATGATTACTGAAGAACTAAGTGCCTTTGAACATCAGGCAAGACTGAAGGACTAAGATACAATATATGTATGTATGTATGTATGTATGTATGTATGTATGTATGTATGTATGTATAAGAACTGAATCCAGTTGATAAAGTTTTCCACAGGAGTAAGGATAATGATTTGGAAACATTGTACATGTATACTGGAATCCATTAGCAGCTGGTAGACTGTGGGAACCCAATTTCTCATTGTTGACGTAGGGAGTGACAAAGAAGGAAAAGAACAGAATAATCCATTCAACAATGCTTGAAATATGTAGACACCAGTTGGAACTGAAATTGAAGTTTGTCTTGATACAGATGACCATATATGTAACAGTTCTAGATATATGTATACATGTTAATATACACACATACATTATATTGTTTTATTAGTAACTTACTGCATTAAATATATGTTTTTTAAGGACACAGGGGACATTTTCCAGAATAGAATATGCACTGGGCAATAAAAAAATCTTAGTACATTTAAAAGGGATGAGATTACAGTTTGTTCTAAAATCACAATGAGATGAAATTAGAATGCTGCATAGCAAGAAATTTGGTTAGAAGTCTGTATGACCCAGCAATTCTGTTCTTAGTGATATATCAATGACACATGAGAAGATATGGCCACAAAAAAGTTGCATTAGAGGGTTCTGAGGAAAATGGCTCCCTTGGTAGAGTGAACATCAATGAAGCATGAGGACCTGTGTTCAGTTTTCCATATAAATGTCAGGCAGGTGTGACCTATAATCCCAGGGTTGGGTGGTAGAGAAATGGGACACCCTGTGCAAACTGGCTAGCTTGAGTAACCAAATCAGCAAGCTCTCTATTCAATTGAGAGATCAATT
This sequence comes from Zapus hudsonius, assembly GCA_004024765.1. NCBI lineage: Eukaryota > Metazoa > Chordata > Mammalia > Rodentia > Dipodidae > Zapus > Zapus hudsonius. The sequence continues at coordinate 22,932 of PVHP010001009.1, read as the reverse complement.
CCCGATAAATAAGGTGGAGAATGATTGAGGAAGACACCCGCCATCAACCTTCAGCCTCCACCTGTACCTGCTTCCCCACATGTACCTACACATGAACACATAGAAACACACATGCCACATATACCTACACATGGAACAATACTCCTATGGATGTTTACAGAAGTATTATTTATGTTAGCCTAAAAGTGGAATTAATCTTTGTTCATCAACAGATGAACAGACAACTCATAGGTGATATATTTTTGCAATATAATATAGTGCCCAATATAAAGCATGGAGTACTTACTGATCCATGCTGTCATGAAAACATTCTTCTAAGTAGAATAAATCAGTTATAGAACATGCTATGCTCTATGTTTCTGTATAGATGAAACATCCAAGATTAGCTAACAACCAGAAACCACTTGATGGTGCTTGCCTGGTTTTTGCAGGACAGAGAGAATTAATGGATAATAATTATTAATGGTTCTGGGACTTCTTTTCACAGGGATGAAAATATTCTTTGATTTACTATGGTGATAAATGTACACATCTGTGAATACACTAATTTTTTAAATTTTAATTTAATTTAATTTATTCATTTTTAAGCAGAGAGAGATAGACAGATGAGAGAGAGAGAGAGAGAGAGAGAGAGAGAGAGAGAGAGAGAGAGAGAGAGAGAGAGAGAGCACCAAAGCCACCACCTTGAGGGTCTGGCTTATGTGGGTCCTGGGGAATTGAACCCAGGGCTTTAGGCACTGGAGGCAAGTGCCTTAACTGCTGAGCCCATCTCTCCAGCCCCTACACTAAAATTTTTGTACATACTAAGAAGGTAAATTGTTCACACTGATTATATCTCAATAAGTAAGATAAAAAGCATTTCATAAGGAAAACAGGAGTTTAAATACATTTTCTTTAAAATGATTTTCCATGTATATAAATTATACATATGCACACTTAATGAATAAATTGAATAGGATAGCATTTAATAATCATATCATGTGTTGTGGGGCCCGGGGGGATGGAAACAGGCAGCAGACAGATGTGAGAAGCAGAGAACTGAAAGTGGTGTTTTTTTTTTCCCTGTTTTTAAATGGCTGAAAATAAATGAGACTATTTCCCTGACAGGTGTAAATTACGTAAAGATTCAAATTTCAGTGAGCATAAAAGTCTTATGGAAGCACAGCCACACACATTCATGTGTTATCAATGCGCTTTTATGTTCCAGGAGCTGAGTTAAGTAGTTATAAAAGAGACTTTATGGACCACAAATTCCAAAATATTCTCCTCTGGCTTTTTATAGGAAAAAAATATATGGCTAGAATTTCCACTCATGGAAAGTTATTCAAGGTAGAAAAAGATTGCCAAGTATGGCTGTGAGCATTTGGACCTAGGAGAGGGCACTGTGTGTGGGTGGAGAAGTTGGCCACTCTCCTAGCTCCTACTCCTCACCTTGGCATGGACCTGTATCATCTTGCCACAATTACCACCTTCACTTGTGTCAATGATTCCTGAAGATTTCCATAGGAAAGACAGCATCTCCAGAAACATGTAAAAAATTCATAATATGCCTTAAAAATTTAACTTTTTTCCCAGTTTTTCAAGGTAGGGTCTCACTGTAAACCAGGCATTCATCTTAAGGTTAAAAATTTTAAATATTAAGAATATATAATTTAGTTCTAAACAGATGGCTAAACTGTAAAAGGCACTTGCTAGCAAACCTTGATCACGTAGGTTCCATTCCCCAGTACCCACAGAAAACCAGGTGGGCAGGGTGGCTCATCAGTCTGGAGTTAGTTTACAGTGGATGGAGTCCCTGGCATGCCCATGCTCTCTCTCTCTCTCTCTCTCTCTCTCTCTCTCTCTCTCTCTCTCTCTCTCTCTCTCTCTCTCTGTCTCTCTCAATCTCTCTCTCCCACTCTCTCTCACACACAAATAAATAAAACATTTGAAAATATGATTCATATTGAAATGTAATCAGCATGTTTAAAGTCAAATAATTTGACATTTGATAATAGTTGATGATAATGTCCATCATTGATTGATGACACTTATTGAATACACCGAAAAAAAACATAAACTTTATTCCTTCCTTAAAAATAGAAATATTGCCTGGTGTACTGGTGCACACCTTTAATCACAACATTTGGGAGGCAGAGGTAGGAGGATCACTGTTTGTTTGAGGCCATCCCAAGACTACATAGAGAATTCCAGGTTAGCCTGTGTATAGAGTGAGACTCAACCTGGAAAAACAACAAAAACAAACAAACCAACAAAAATAACAGCTAAAAGTTGTGAAGATAAGATTCATTCAGTGTTCTGGGTGCATGCCTGTGGTGGTTTGACTCAGATGCCCCCCATAAATTTAGGTGTTTTGAAGGCATGGTCCCCAGCTGATGACGTGGTTTCACCAGGTGTGGACCTTGCTGTTCCTTAGTCCCTGGCTAACAAGTGCTATTAGTTCTCACTCTGGCTGCTGTTTTCCACCTGCTCTGGCAGAAGTGATGGTCAGCCTTTTTACCATCATGGAACATCCCTGGAGAACCCTGTCCTCACTGTGAGAGACTAGGAGAAAGACCCTCCCCCTTAGGTAGACAGGTTGTAGACTCTGACAGTGACTTCCATGGTTGGGGCTTTGCCCCTCCTCCAGCAAATACTTATTTAAAAATCCAAGCTCAAGTTCAGGACAAGTGCTCTTTCTGTTCCTGATTAGGGGGTGGGGTGGAGGTTCTGTATCTGAGAGAGGGGGATGGAGGAAGGTTTTCTTTAATATGTGTGTAATTTCTTCACTTTTTGGTGATTCTGTGCACTTTTGGTAATTTCTTTGTTGGGCTACTTTCTCTATCCCATTTCCGAATTCTTATGAAATTACTCCAATCTGAAATAAACCTGTGTGATAAAAAGAAAATGCTCTCTATCTGTTTGTCCAATTCTTTGGCATGCTGACATACGAACTCTGGGGAAGTACAGTGAGTGAAGCTTTGGGTGTTCACCCCACTGTTATGACTCCTTCTCTCCTTTACACTCACCTCAACTGTTTTTGTTGGGTGTTGTGTCCCAGCAAGGAGAGGGGAACCATCACAATTCCCAAAGAAAATGATGTTGGCATACCAAAGAGATACTTTGCATTTCCATTTTTATTAAAGTTTAAATCACAAAAGCTCATGTAGAATCAGCACAGACCTCATCTGCAGAAGAATGGATAAAGAAACTGAACACAGAAAGATTACTTACCAGTATCAAATCATTTCTATTTTTACTGACTTTTCAAGAAATTTCAGAATTTAGTCATTTTTATCTCCCCACCTAAAAGGAATTATAAAATACAGCATTTGTCTAACATAATCATGAAAAAATATTTGTATAGCAACAGAAGTATTGATATGCTATAATTTGAAAATTAAGTGTTCTCTTTCCCTCAAATATCTTGATTTAATATAGACTTATTGAAAGTAAATTTTCTCGGCTCTTGAGTAAAGGCAGTAAGTATAGCTATGAAATGCATCTAAAAATTCTAGGAATGGGGGAATCAGATGAAGTGCTAAGCAAAAGTAATTGTCATAAGGAAAAACATTCCCTATTTATGTGTGTATGTATATGTGTTGTGTGTGGTGAGAGGCCTCACGTGAATAAGTGTGCTCTTGTGTGTAAAGGTCAGGGACTGATTTTTGTTTACTTTCTCTGTAGCTCCCTGAAGATTGAGTTTACTAAATTGGCTAGGTTGGCTGCCCAGGAATTCTCTGGATACCTCCTGACTTCACCTGATCAGCTCTGAGGTTCTCATGCTTGGCTTTTAAAATGTGGGTGCTGGGGATCAGAACACAGGTCTTCATTCTCATGCAATCAGCATGTCACTGACTTATCAATATAATTGTATTTATTTCAATTTTCAAAATCTACTGAGAAGTTTCAATTTAACTGCTTTAAACTTCTTCATAATCCTCACAAGGAAGCTGTGATTTCTGGTGCTTTCAAGTTTTCATGTTAATTTTAAACAGAGGTTTTCAGTTTATGAAATGCAATGTTAAAATAGAAGCTTCTGAATAGTTTGCATTGTTGTGATATTATATTTGGCGAGCAAATTTGAGATTATTACAATTGTTTAACCTATATCTAGCATATACACAGATAAGTTAAACATACTTCATGTCTTTGCCCCCTCTTCATTATTGTACTATTAGTCTTCCCATTGTGTTCTGGGAATGCACAAGCAATGAAAGAGATACTCCAATTTGAAAGCAGACATCACAGGTATAGTTTATTGATAACATGTTGTATACCTAAATATGCCAATAGAGTGGATATTCTTTTTCCCTTTTTGTGGTAAGTGTGCTGTGGTGTGTGGTGTGTGTGTGTGGAGCATGTGTGGTGTGTGCTTGGTAACCTGCCTATGTGGCACTGCTCTCATTCTTGCATTATCCTACCCTCCGCTGCAGTGTCTCAACCTATGAAATTCTACCCTCCTTGTCTGAGGCAGAGTCTTTTATTGATCCTGGAGTGAGCCAATATATATTTTTTCTGAACTCATTAATTCTCAGGACGCTGCTCCCTTAAGGAACTAGAGCTATGGACACACACGGACACAATCAGGTGTTTATGTGAGTCTTGGAGATTGAACTGAAGTGGTCTCTCAGGCCACTTCTGTTAACATCAAAGTCTTTTTTTATGAAGCCTCTGAATTCTGATTTTCTTCACTCCCTCCTCAGTCTCCCTTCCATGTATGTCCTCCAATTCTTTCTCTTGTGAGAATTTACTATGTCTTATGCCTCCATTACCTGAGGTAATAGGGCTCAGAGAAAAAAGACAAACTTCATGTTTCTCCTTAAATAATAACAAGATTATAAGGTACAGATGAAAAGATATATTTTTCCTCTTTTATTTTATTTCTCTTTTACAGGGTTATTGTTATTATTTTGTTTTTGGGTGTAGGGACTTGCTCTTCCCCAGGCTAACCTGGATTTCACTGAAAACATATATCTTAATCTTACTCTCAAAGTAACTTTTTAAAATATCTTAATATGTTTTTGATTGTTTAGACATATATTTCTAATAATATGGAACATTACAAATTTGGTGAATATTATGATCAACACCTTCATAAGATTCTAATTTTTCCAAACTTAGTTTTAAATGTATAAGTATAAAGCATGACCTGAGCATAATTTACTTAGTTATCATGTTTATGGTAGATTGATTATTTTATTTTTCTATGTGTGAATGACGAGCGTCACAAGAGGGTGAGCACAGGTTAATTTCAGTTATTTTCTTTGGTTGCTAAAGATATTCTATTATTTATTTATTTATTTATTCATGTAATTATTTACTGAGAGAGAGACAGAGAGAGAAAGAGAGAGAGAGAGAGAGAGAGAGAGAGAGAGAGAGAGAGAGAGAGAGAGAGAGAGAGAGAATGTGAGCATATCAGGGCCTCTTGCTGCTACAAACTCCAGATGCATGTGCCTTGGATATTGCAGAATCCTACCCCTGGGCTGGCAGCCTTTGCAACAAGTACCTTTTAAATACTGAACTATCTCTGCAGCTGAAGGGATTTCTGTTTTGGCTTTAGTAAAATTATTATGTGACCATTTTATATTTTAAATAATCATATAATAATTTGTATTTTAATCTTCAATGCCCAACATAAGCCCTGTGAAACGGAGCCCCCAAATAAGTATTCTTTGTCTTGTTAATTTTATGGCTAATATTGTTTCTGAATGACAATTATGATATGATTTTGGTGAGTGTATGCATTTCTTTCTCAAATGGACATGTATAAAGACAATAAGAGGAAGAGTTCCCATATCAAATATAAGGTAGCCTATCACACCTGACTAGTAGAAGAGATCTAGGTATCTGATGTTTTCATAATGGCTACCATATTTATCAATGGCAAGCTTGCCTGCCACCATACATGCCTTTAATCTATTAAAGTTTCAATCAATGTATAATTAAGAATTTTAGGCCAATGTTCTCTAGTGGGTTCACTTTACCATATGCTCTTAGTTATTTCAGTTATTATACTGAAATTTGAACTTCCATTCCCACTTTGATCTTTTAAAAGTTTTTTTTCTGCTTTTTCTCTTTTTACAAAACATCATGAAGTGTGAAAAAAATATCTGTATATTACTTTATCAAAAGGTTATGGATTTCATACACATTTGCTCTTGTTATAAAATTTCACAATCATTCATAATAATCTACTTTAAAGGCCTAATGATGACTCTGGCAACATGAGGATTTTCAAACATATCTAAATACTTTAACCACCACACAATATTTTATGTTACTAAGGCACAATACTATAGATGACTACTTTATAAATAGGAGACTGCTTAAGTGGGAAAACAAAAAAAAAATCAGTAGAAAATCATGAGAGAAGTTTAAGTCACAGGGAGAGCAGAATATTTGGAAAAGAGGAAAGGAAAGAGTAAGGAAACGAACAGGCAGAGGTAGAACAGTTACTAAGGGATGAAAGGAGGCTGAGCAGATGAATGAAAGGTTGGTTGCATTTTGGTTTTCAGGTGATGACAATTTTACTGATAGATTCTTTCAAAACTGTAATATTCTGGAAGCAAATCCTCAATTTAAAACACAAACAATGCTTTCCTAAAATTGAAGAGTACTTTTAAGCATTCTTTTTCTATCTAATTATATCTTGTAATATTAATGACAAGTAATAGTCATACTCTGAGTTATTAAGAAAGTCACCAGAAGATGCTAATGAAAAGTAAGCAGCCCTTGAGCAGTTTGATCAAGGGACAGCTAAAAACCAGGTTTTGCCAGCTGGTGTGTAAAGATATAATTCACCACAAGGAAGGCTGGTCTGGGGAGCTGAACAGTTCACATGTGAAGAAATGTAACGTATCACACAAGGAACAGCTGCAGAAGTTAAATCAGGACAAAGGACAGTTCTGCTCAGACACATATCATCAGTGCAGTTCTCTGGGGCATGGGATAGAATATGCCTTTTCTCCTTGCTTATACTCAGAATACAGCAACTCCAAGATATGCAACTCAACTCTCACAGGTTATACCCAGTACAGAGGCATCTAGTGTGAAATACCCTAGGAATTTGGAATTGAAAGAAATAATTTCAAAAATATATAAAAGCAAAGTAATCCAACCTCAAATGGCCCAGACACAAAGACAAGACAAATGATTGAATGTACATCAGTGAAAACAGGTTATATAGTGGCTAGCAGGAGTCTGTGGCTCCCGGGCTACTGAAGGTGTTATTGTATTTACCTCAGAGCCAGAAGAGAAACACATTTATTATTCCCTGCCTAAGCATTGCACAGATTATATTCCATAAACGGAAATTTTCTGCACACCTACACATGTTTATAAAAGCCTTCTTTACCTTTCTGTTTCCATAAATCCAGGAAGAAATGATAGAAGTAAATTATATACAAATAGGCATTGTCCATCACTCCATTTATGCAAATTGCTTGTCTTGTCTCACATGTTTTAAGTGTATTTGGAGAGAGGTTTAAGTACCATCAACAGATGAGATCAACACTTATTAGATTAAGTGACTGCATCCCACACATGAACAGTTTATCTAAAGTAATAAAAAATAGTGCAATATGCTATCTGGTTAACGGACAAAAGCTTCTAATTAATCTGACAATATGGATATAAGACACGGGTGGATGCTAGCTGTAAGGGAATGCTTAAGGACCATACACTGTGATGATTCATTAGACTCTTCCAAGAAAATGGGGACTTTGGCCATGAGCGCTTCACCAAGTATGGGTATCTATCATCTCATTCTTTCCTACTGGTAAGAAAAATCCCCTAATCTTGAAATAAATGTGAATTCAAAGGCAATCTATCATTAGGTTTTGAAATGAAAGATGTGGGATGGATTAATTTACTTTACAGTTAAATGACACCCTCAGAAATTTATTCACAGTGTGAATTAATGAATCCAATCACTCCCTGTTTATTACCAACACTGATATCTATGCAAGCTTCAGGTCTCTTCTGTCTTCATGGTAAAGTTTCTAAATAAATTGAATGAGGTTTCATTGCATGTCAGGATTCACTCAGTTAGCTTGTCTATTAAACAACTTTTGTGTTGCTATTGTTGCTTCAAGGTAGGGTCTTACTGTAGCTCACGGAGATTCTCATACCCCCCACCCCCAGTGCTGGGATTAAAGTTTATGCATCACCACCTCAGGTTTGAACAACGTTTTATGACATAAACCCCATCATATAGAGGCTTAACATATAGAACTATTTTTATTTTCCTCTTTGGAAATTTAACATATAGACAGATTAAAAATGGAAGTAGCATGTAAGACAGCTCTTAATGTTAATTTTTTAAGATAATGGTAAAGGAGGAATATGTTTTTGAAAGTTCTCTTTATTCTCCTCTCTCTCTCTCTCTCTCTCTCTCTCTCTCTCTCTCTCTCCCATTTTCCATTTATATTTTCCTCCTTGGTACTCATATTATATTTTAGATTCAGTTGAGTGGTTTCCACTCTAAAGAAATGCATATATATTGTTACATAGTTGGAAAGCAATCATAACTGCAAAAAATTAGCAGTAGAATGCATAAATGAAAAGAGGATCTTACATATCATCTACTTTCCTCATTGCGATAGACAGATCAATAGATAATACCTAACCAGACTGAGTATTTATTGAAAAAAGTGATGAAAAATTATATAAAATTTTAATTTGTCAAATACAAATGTGAAATGTATTTTATTAGGAGAGCTTAGCTTTGGGGAGATAACAAAGTGACATTTTAATTATTAAGTGTGTTTTTACTGATTTAGTTTTTTGACAAAATTGTAATGTTGCAATTTTATAATGCCAAAAATTATGTTAATCACTTGGCAAGTAGGAAATGCATTCATTCTCTGCTAGGCAACTTAGACCAACAAAAAAATCTCATTATCATGAACTCTGTGCTACTTCTAGATCGCTTGGCTGCCTGAGAAGAGAATTTTACCATAATGTAAAAACTGCCACAGTGTTGTAGTCAGCCACACACCGCTGGGATGAATCTTCAAACCAGGCACAATTTGGGGGAGGAAAGTATTTATTGAAACTACAGGTTGAGGGGAAGTTCCATAACAGCGAAAGAGGCTGGCCCTCTTTCACAGGTCCACGCAGAGAGAAAAACCCATCACCTACACCACACACACAGAACAGGGAACAAGCAGGAGGGCCAAGGAGAGAATTTCTTCCCCTTTATATAGCCTTAGGGTGGGGGTCTCACAACCCTTCCCCAGACTTAATGGCTTCCTGAGTCTGGAATTTCCTTCCTGCACTGCCCACACAGGAAAGGATGTTTACTTCCAACTTCTTTGAGCTTCTTTACATCCTGCCCTTTGCTGAGAGGCTGCCTTCCTGTAAACATCCTTACAGACCTACCCAAGAAAATTAAAAAGATCAAGTTGACAACAAAACCTAACCATCACACACAGTGTCTCCTGTTATGCTAGACTTCAGATAATAGAAGGGTTTCTAAGTACTTCATTGGAGGATAAAACCTAACTTTGAATCCTAAAGAAGTTTTATTTTCTCTTTTTCTCTATCCCAATTTCTTTCTTTTTCTCTTCTCTCTAGATGTTCTGTTAAAGAGTAAGGCCACCCACACACAATCTTGTCATCTCCTACAACTTGGTCCACTTGCTGTTCTTTATCTGTGACATTCAGGGGATGTCACTGTCTATGATCAAAGAGTCCTTCTCAAATACCTGCAATGGTACCTTTCTGTTTACAGCTGACTGTATTTTGTATATCAGCAAGACTCTACTTCAAAAAACCAAAAAAGTACACTGTACAATAATAAGAAAATATCATTGAGCAAATGTATAACTAAACTTACTATTAACAATGGTGCATATTATCATTGTGAAGTCTTAGTTTAGAAACCATACCTCAATTATATATACTGCACTAAAACCTCACAATGATAATATACATATGACTTCATATGACTGCAAGCACATAGCTCTGGATAAACTTGTATCACCACACAACACTATCAGGTTATTGTGGCTGCCATATCAGTAGCTTATTGGGATTTTTCAACATTATTGCAATTCTTGTTGCAGCAATAAAATTCTGACTTAATACACATATGGATATGTACCACTGGTGGTGCTAGGTAATATTTAAGCTTATTTTGATTACCCATCCAAATGCATACATGGTTTTATCAAATATATAACATAAAACACATTAATAGTGCAGTTCATACTGAGATTGAATCTTATTTTTTTTATAATTATAAGTAAATTCCAATAAGAGTTCTTCCACCAATATGGTACAGAGTTGTATAATTGTTTTATTTTTGAACAATAGGTATACAAAATTTTCCCTATTTTTATTGAATAAATAATGACAAGCAATTATTGAGGTCTTCTCTAAAAGACTTAAGATCAATAAGCTCTTAGGAATTTATGACTATTGCCATGTTTGGGGGAAATGACATATGAATTTCTTTGTCAAATTTAACGTAGTCCAGTTTTACCTTGCCAACTAATTGTTAGACAAGTGAACCTGCCCATTAAACCAGACTCCTCCCGTCTTCCCACAAAAAAATCCACAAAACTACTCCTGATGTAACATACCTCAGCAATCTTGTTCTACACAAGAGACTTGTTAACACAGATAAGGAATATTTCTAGAAGTGGTTAACTCAGTTTCCCTACCAACTTGCCCCATATTGGTCATTTCAAACCAATGGAGTAGCATAGTATGTGAACATATCATGCCAAGGCACACCATCAGCAGATAGTGTGAACTGTAGTGTAGTAATTGGGTGCATAGGGTGTAAGTGATTTTGATGTGAAGAAAGCAAAAATCTCCACATGGGTGGAGCCATCGGTTTGCTAAAATCATATCAATCTTTCAAAGTTCCTATTTTCTTATAATCAATTACCTTTTCTTATTTTACATTTTTCTTAAGCAATGTTTTATGATTATCTGTATCTTTTCTTGAGTCACCTACTTAACTTCATCATTTGCATGTTAAAATTACGAATTATAATTATGCATTATAGCTTATTCTAGATAAAAATACTTTTAAAAGAGAGAAAAGTGGGCGGGAGAGATGATTCATTAAAGACATTTGTTTGCAAACCCTGCTGGCTTAGGTTCAATGCACCAGTACCCATGTAAAGCCTCATGCAGAAAGTGGTTCATGGAACTACAGATTGCTTGCAGTGGCAAGAAGCCCTGGCATGACCATACTTACTTAATACATCTCTCTCCCTCTTTCCCTCTTTCTCTCTCTCTTCCTGTCTCTCCTCACAAATAAATAAAATAAAATAGTTTTATAAAATAAGAAAGAAAAGCAAAGGGGAGAGAACAGGATAATAAAAATAAATGGAAAATGGGCTGGAGAGATGGCTCAGCAGTTAAGGCACTTGCCTCCAGTGACTAAGGCCCTGGGTTCAATTCCCCAGGACCCACATAAGCCAGACCCACAAGGTGGTGACCCTGGTGCTCTCTCTCTCTTTCTCTCTCTCTGCTTGAAAAATGAATAAATAAAATTTAAAAATAAAAAACAGGGCTGGAGAGATGGCTCAGCGGTTAAGGCACTTGGCTCCAGTGCCTGAGGCCCCTGGTTCAATTCCCCAGTACCCACATAAGCCAGACCCACAAGGTGGTGGCCCTGATTCTCTCTCTCTCTCTCTCTCTCTCTCTCTCTCTCTCTCCCTCTCTCCCTCTCTGCCTGAAAAATAAATAAATAAAATATTAAAAAAAACAAATGGGAAATATGTAAAAGTGAACCAATTAAAATTTAAACAAATTTTAAATTGTAAGTTTAAATCAGTTGTCCAACAGACTCTTCAATTAATCAATGCATCTAAACTCAATGTCATATTCTTTTTAAAAAAGTAAAAATTCAGAATCCTGAAACTATTCTAGCATTGTGAATATCATTTCACCCTTTTTCATATTTTGAACTCCCACTAAAATAACAATGTATAGCTCTCAATGGAAAACAAATGAGTGACATGTATTTTATTACTTTTATTAATAGTATTCAGAAAGCTAGAGAAAACATTTAAAAATATGTGCCCCCATATTTAGTGTTTAAGTGAAAAGTCCTAGGTGAAAACTTTATTTCACTTAAACTTTGGAAAATAATGCCAGGTTTATTTTAAAAAATAATAAAGTAGTTGGGTGTGGTGATGCACGCCTTTAATCCCAGCACTCAGGAGGCAGAGGTAGGAGGAAAACCATGAGTTCAAGGCCACCCTGAGACTACACAGTGAATTCCAGGTCAACCTGGGCTAGAGTGAGACACTACCTTGAAAAACCAAAAATAATAATAATAATAAAGTGAATATGAGAATTAATATTTTATAGTTATACAAGCAAGATATTTAATGGCTCAATATTCCATTCAATGGAGGTGGAAATGAGTAAAATTAAATTTTGTGCCTCATGGGGACAAATTAAAGTAAGTTATGACATAGGTTGAACATAGCATATGTTTCTACTTAATCATCAACAATTGAGGATTGTGATTGAATTAAAAACAAATGCACTGATAATTTCAAGATGCATATCTCTTGGCTGCTTGTGTTAGGTTATTTAAGTGTCAACATAAATCCGCATCTCCGTATCAACTAAATAACAGCAAACAGAAAACTGTGTGATTCATTTCAAAATGGGAGTGGAATGGTAACAACCAAAGTATAATGAAGTGTGAGAATTGACGCAGCTTTGAGGCCTTCTAGAACCTCTACTAGAAATACCTGTAAAGCCTGCCATCAGTCATGGCAAGAGAATTGTTATTCTGGCTTGATGCCCTCCCATACCGATAGCAAATCCGTAACTGATTTTAGAATCTTAGTGTGAAACCATTCATTGAAAAGTACAATGAAAACAGGTGAGACTACTCTCCTTTTCATGTTTCATCATTTGTGGCTGATGGGAGCTGGTGGACCTTCATTATTTGCCAAAGCTTATTGCTATGAAGTGAACCACCTACCTTTTATGTGAGTAACATGGGTAATGGGGTTATTGGGCCTTCTGTATTTGTATTGGCTGTTATTTTTATTCCTTTTTTTTCTCCAGAGCTTGGAATATTTCCCGTACAAGATATTGAAACATTGGCATTCATGACTATGTTAATATTTAAGTTGGACAGTGAGGGTTGAGTACTATCCTGCAGCCAGATCACAGAAAGGGCTATGATTATTTTAGAGGCAATCCGACTGAATGGATTTGCTTTGGAATTCTGGGCAGCTCTTTTTAAATGCCTTTGCACTCCTTAGAAGCCTTATTATTATTCAATTGAAAAGTGACATGTATTTAAAACTGAAAATGCTCTTACCACCTTGTGAACCTCATGCTAAGAACAGTTTTGTTGTGGAAATACATCTTGGAAAAACAGTTTATTTTTTTTAAACCAACACTTCTTTTTTAATATTTTATTTATTCATTTTCAATCAGAGAGATACAGAGAGAGAGAAAGAGGTAGAGATAGAGAGAGAGAGATAGCACCAGGGCCACCACCTTGTGGGTCTGGCTTATGTGGGACCTGGGGAATTGAACCAGGAGCCTTAGGCACTGGAGGCAAGTGCCTTAAGTGCTGAGCCATCTCTCCAGCCCAGAAAAACAGTTTAAAAGGAAGGAAGATTGTTTTTGCTCACAATTTTAGAGATTTCAGTACATGGTTGCCTGGCTCTGTTGCTTTGGACCTAAGTCAAAATATTGTGGCCATGGTAGTGTGTGTCCAAGGAGGCTTCTCACCTTGACGTGATCAGGAAGCAGAGAGGATTTACAGATGTGACAATTGGTAAGAAATGACCCTCAAGGATAGATCTGTCGTGAGCTGATTCCTCTAACTAGACCCTCTCTTCCAAATAATTCCATCAAATTGGGAGTCCATCTATGGATTTATCCATTGATGGGGTTGTAACTATCATAATATAATCACTGTCCCAAATCCCCACCATGGAGAATAAAAATGTGGAAACAAGTGTTTAGCATATAGGCTTTTGAATGGATTCTTCATATCCAAACCACAGCAGACACCATTAGTAAGAGCTGAATCAGATGAGAGAAACAGGCATGTTTCTTTAGTAATTTTACCAGGGCCAATGGATACTAGTTCCAACTCTATAAGTCAGCAGAGAAATTGGTGTTAAGCTGATTGACCCAAGGAGAAAATTACAAGTGAATCTTGAGGACACAACACTGAGGTCTAAGCAAGTTGGATGCACTGTGGCGAGTGAGAGGCATTAGTGATGGACAATGACCCCAATACAAGGATAATAATGTCACTCAATGCATAACTTTGTGTCCTTTTATTCCTCCTCACAATGTGATGGTGGGGTGGTAGAGCCTTTGAAAGGCAACCAGGGTAAGAAGAGTCCTTGAGTATGAGGCACTTCTAAAGATGGTCTACAAACCAGTGGATGAGGCTTTAGAATGAAATGTTTCTACCTGGGTCTTGGGCATCCCAACTTTATTGTGTCAAATAAATTCCTCCTGCCAAAAAACACCTGCCCTATTTTGTTACCCTAGCTTTAGGAATCTAGGTGATGGGGGGGTCATACATGACTGGTACAGCTAAGGTGTTTGAGGGTCCCAGGGCAAACATAAAGAAAGCCTGAAGCAGAGGAGACTTTGATGAGAATATCTAGGCAATAGCATAAAGTACTGGGAGTAAAGAATCAAGAAATTCCTCTGAACCAGAGTGATTTGCATGGAGCCAATGCAATAGGCACATAGTGACTGTGATAGCTGAGGCATGTTCAGGCAATGTGTTGACTACTAGCTACTCACAAAACAAACTGGACTAATCTGTAGAGACAATACAGTGAGAGGCTCCATGACACTGTAAGGTTCCAGGAGTGTCAGAGATCTTCAAAGTAGCCAGGGGCAGAGATGTCCCACTTTATAAATGGCAAAGATTTCTGGCTGGTGAAATATCCTATTACCATGTTCTTACTACCTCTTCCCTGGCTCCATATATGAATATTCTTAAATCACTTCTGTAAGATTTAGTAAACATCCCAGAGCAGGAGATTAACATCTTAAACTATCTAAAAGTTTCAGAAAGAAACTTTCTTTTTTAGTTTCATATAAATGAAAATAATAAAATTCTACCCACATCAAATATGACTTTCTGGAAAAAATCAGACATGAGTTTCAAGGAATAACTTGTCTCAGTCACCTTCAATGTCATCTTAGGTCTAAGTGACTTCACCAAATTCAACCCTATCCCTTTTCACTTGTTGGTCCCTAACACAGAACCAACGACTTGATATATTATGAAGAAGGTGATATTTATGCAAGGTTTATTTTGAAAGACATTAATAAAACATAAAGAAAGTGGATGATAAACATACATCCGAAGAGACAGATGCTGTGCCTGCAGTCAGTAATCTATTCATTCAATAAGACACACATCTCCCTTGACCCTTCTGCTCCTTGGTCCGTTAGTTCTCCTTCCTCTTCTTTCCTGCACCCCTTTGTTTTAAATAGCCTTGGCAGAAAAGAGCTGGGAAAGATACAATCTCATAGAAGTATAGATAGATCATCAATATCATCAAACAGAAATAAGAAATGAAGAAAAGCAGAAGCAAGACAAAATGATAAAAAGGGTGTATAAAAATTGTGTAGATGTGTTATACCAAGTATTCCCTAGACCTGTAAACTTTATGATGGATGAGAAAATCCTTTGTAGTCAACTCCAATATACCTTTGGTCTAAAAAAGACTATAATTAAATATTTAGTTTTATGTTTTTTTACAAGCATCTCCTTTTGAATTCAAAACTAATTCTGAAATACTCAAGTACCATTTTTCTTAAGTGACAATTAATAATTCTATATCTCCCTATGGTATCAAATATGAAAAAAACAAACCCTCAGACAAAAAAAGTGGGTACAGGAGGTAGAACCATGGCTGTTTGTAAAGTGCTGGCTGTGCAAGGGTGAGGATCTGAATTTGTAAATGTTGGGGTCCTTGGCAAGTGCATGTTATCCTAGTGCTGGGAAGACAGCAACAGGAGGATTCCTGAAACTTGCTGCCTGAATTGGTGAGGTCTGGGTTCAGTGAATGAAGCTTTCCCAAATAATGTAAAGGGACATTGAGGAAGACGCTTGATATCAATCACTGTTCCCCACACATACATATGTGCACACAAATTCACAAACATGCATGTCCCATGTACACAAACACACGTACACACAACAAACACACAACACAAGCATACACTCAACACACACACACACACACACACACACACACACACACACACACACACACACACACCGGATCCATCCATGAGCATTATGAACTGAAGACTCTAGAAGGCATATAATGGACTGTCTGAGAATAGATCACAGATGATCCTTATTGTATATTTCTGTACCAGGGTAAAAAAATAAATTTCTTTGAATAGTATCTCACTAAGGTGAAGTTTTTAAAAAAAATCATTGACCAACATAGAATACCACTCCTTAGTCTGAGTATCTTAGAGTTTATCATTTCTAAGTCGTGTTTGATGCATTCTAAAACTGTTTTTTGTATTATTTAATATATCTTCAGGTTTTCTCAAAACCCTTTATTTTTTCCCATAGCATACTCAGTTTATACGTTATTTTATTTTTAAAATATGTTCATAGTGGGCTGGAGAGATTGCTCAGTGGTTAAGGCACTTGCTTCCAGTGCCTAAGGCTCTGGGTTCAATTCCTCAGGACCCCCATAAGCCAGACCCACAAGTTGGTGCCCCTGGTGTTCTCTCTCTCTCTCTCTCTCTCTCTCTCTCTCTCTCTCTCTCTCTCTCTCTACCTCTCTGCTTGAAAGTGAATAAACAAAATAAAAAATATGTTCATAATGAAACCTAATTTAAATCACTGATAAAGGTAAGCATTCTACCACTGAGCTCTATTCCCATCTCCACTGATAAATGAACAGGAATGCTTCTTACCTTGCTAAAGAAGGTGATTGTGATGGTTTGAATATAAAATACCTCATTGTTTCGTGTGCTCGAATACTTAGTAGTCATTTGGTGACATTACTCAGGAAAACTGTCATACCTTTAGGCGGTGGAGCCTTGCTGGACTGTGTGCATCACTGGAGGCTAAATTTTCTAACCTGGTCTCACTTGCTGTTTTCTCTTTCTTCTTCCCTACTGATAGGAACATGCAATTCTGGTTTCCCACTCTTACCAGGCATTCCCTGTCCCTCATACATTAAGCCAAACATAAACACGTTCCTTCCTTCAGCTGCTCCTGGTGAAGTATTTTACACTCTGAGAAATGAGCAAGTGCAGCTGAATTGACATGAATTATGGAGGATTAATTTTACAGTCACTTGCAATGATAGTTCCCATCCTGTCTGTTCTTCTTCGATGTGATCTTGCCCCTCTTTGAACAAGGGCCAGGGTGGGTTTCTCCATCTCCTGTATCTGGGCAGCCCCTTAGTTGCTCTGGGCACAGAGCCTGTCAATCTTGATAGTGCTTGAGCAAAACAGACCAATCGTGTCCAGCAAATAGCTCTTAGGTTATCATGCTGAAACTATCCGTACATAAGCACTAACAGGTCTATCTCTTTTTCATAAGCGTTTTGTCTTGTTTGACACTTCAGTAGATTTTCAGAACCTTGATTTGTTAAGGTAAGAAATTTTCATGATTTCATGTAGGTGTGTGGTCTGCTAGCTGTTAGAAACCCTTTACCTAGTTGCCACAAAGATAGTTCCTAAGCTCGAGAGTTTTTAATTGATTTAAAAAAGGGTCACCAAATTGCTAATTAGCAAACATGAAAAAGAGGAAAAGCCCCCAAAACTTCAATAGTCTGAATTTCTGTCTACCAAAATTAATATTTTAAGCACAAGTAATCATATAAAATTATATGTTCCAGTTTAATAGACTTTCAGTTAATTTTAACATTTCTGTAGTTGATTATCCTGAATTCCTACTTTAGAAAATAATTCTAATAGACACTGAATCTAAACTACTTTCCTCAAAGGCTAGAGATAATGTTATTAAATTTTCAGTTTATTTTCATCCACATTTAGAATTTTATTGCAGTATTTTAAATAATAAATTATAGAAACAAATGTGTTTCTCAAGGGAAATAAATGTCAGAGGCTCAAAAACAGTACAGTAATTTCTGCATGATTTAGATGTTCCAGTCAAATATTTACGTAGTTTAAATGAAAGTTAAAAAATGCTTTCAGTATGATTGAAGTGGTGTTTTTTCAAAGGGAAATTCTCTTTGAGAGCTTGCTGAAAATCTATTACAAATGCTTTAATAAGACTTCATTACTTCACTACATTGATTCATGATCCTATAAGGCATTTTCACTTAGTGACTTATTTTTTCCTGCCTGTGTTTTTTAAAGATAATTTTATTATTAATTTACTTATTGCAGTATCTGTACATGACAATGT
Source organism: Zapus hudsonius (assembly GCA_004024765.1). NCBI lineage: Eukaryota > Metazoa > Chordata > Mammalia > Rodentia > Dipodidae > Zapus > Zapus hudsonius. The sequence goes on along the minus strand of PVHP010001009.1, from coordinate 4,571 downwards.
ACAGTATCTATATTACCATAATTACATATATTAGTATTTATGTATTAGTTTTAAATTACATGAATTTATACATTAGTGATAAATATATTGATTTCTTCCTGAAAATTCAATGGCGATCTACATGAATATGTACAATTAAAACTGAGCAAATTCATTTTGACTAGAATTCAACTGTGAATATAGTTTAATATGCAATAAATGAGAATAATTTTCTTGTTATGAAGCATATCAACACTTTATTTACATTTCATTGCATGTTTTAAGCTTTAACATTTTTCATCTCTATACACATTGTCAAGCAGATTTACTTATCCATCACCTCATCTGTGGCAAAAGCATTCACAACCTGTCTCTTGGCAAACTTTCAGTACATAAGTCAATATTATTAAGTATACTTTCGTGTTATATGTTCGCTTTCTAGACAGGTTTATTCCACATAATAATATTTTCCTGAGTAAATTCTTTGGTGAGAACCTTCCAAATATATATTGTTATATGCTTTCGATAATTCAAAGACTGAATGTAAAGGCCTTCAAATTTTTTTTTAATATTATTGAGCTTAAGGTCAATTCAGTGATTGATAATGCTTTGTTTAAAACATTGATTTTGACATTCAAAGGATTCTGCAGTAGAAATGTTTTTCGTTTTTAAATAAGAAAGTCTTCTTCAATTGTGGTGATTGGAAGCTATTAGGAAGTCACTTTTCTAGGACCTGAGGATGGTGACAGGCCACATTCCTGCTCACTCTATTGCTTGCTTTTCGGCAGTGAGTCCTACAATCTTTATTGAAATTTGGGGTCCTGAGTACACCTTACAGAACTCATTATCCCAGGTCAGTTAGGATCACTGTCATAAGTCAATGCAATTTGTGTTAAGAAACAATGGGCTCAAACTAGAAGTCATTCCCCAGCAACAATCCATGCATTCCTGGCCCATACTGAAAGCGAGTCACAAGGTACTCCAGAGCATTCCCAGGTATGGACAAGTCTTCAATACCAGCATCACTAATCTGTCCTGGTGAAGGTAGCTTCTAAGCATTGCATTTGATCTCCATGTTACCTGCCCCCCACCCCGCCCCCTGTGCACTTACAAAAGGGCCACATCATGAGGAATCTGAAGCAGAAAGCTGTTTCACCTTCAGCTTCTTTGCTGTAAAGATGTACATGATTGTATTCAAGAAAGCCACTTGTTTCAAATGGTGTTTTTCTCCATTGACTCTGAGCTCCAATGACATGATTCATTAAAGATCATAGGTGATCAGCAACATGAGGAGTTTATATCACATATTTGCTTTGGTTTTTCAAATACTTAGTTATAATATCTTCACTTACATACCTTCATTTTTCAATCCTGTTTTGATAGTGTAGCACACAGGTGGATAATTAACCATCTAGCTGGAGGAATTTAAGAGTGTGACAGACATAAACATTTACCTGAGTCATTTTTCTCCCTCTAACATGATGCAAAATTTCTGTCCCTAGAGCAAAAGCTACTATTGTCCTAGGACTAAATTGATAAGCTGTGCTCACCAAATTTCAAATTTACTTCTAAATGGCTAAGTTTATGCACATAAGTTTAGGGCTGGTTTCACTTTAGATTAAAGAAACTTTTTTATTTTTTTGCCGATGGCAGTGATTACATAGAAAGATCCAAGACTCACCAAGATGATGAGAAGAAGTGACCACTAAGTGCTAAACTGGATGAGACATCTTTACCATATATGTCGGGACTCAGGGAACATTGTTGAGGAGGTAGCAGAAGAATATGTCCTTCTCTCAAAACGGCCTAGAGAAGATTCTTTACAGTGGTAATGGTGGAAACTAAAGAAATTCAAAATTCATTAAAGTTATGAAAATAAGAGCTATTGAGAGCTCAATCCTAAATGAGGCATTTCGATCATGCTTCTCAAAGCGAAGGACACACTGGAGAAGAAGAAATAGAAAGCATGTGAGAACCACGAAGTGGGGAGGTGTACTAGAGGGGCATTTTCCTCCAGCCATTAACTGATTGGTACATTGATAACCTCACAGAGGATGTCATTACCTTCACAAAGCCTGCTCAATGTTGATATTATGCCAATTAATGGAGAACAAAAAGAAATGAGACATCAAAATAAAAGGACTACTTAGAAAAAGAAGGGTGTTAAACGGAATAGATTTGTGGGAGGGGAAGATAATTAAATTACAACATGTTCATATATGAAATTTTTCAATAGAAATTTTAAAAACTTTGCCTTTGAGACAAAAATATAAATTATATACAAATGCCAGGTAGATAAATAAATGGAAAAATGCTAGATGATAGTATATAGATATGTAGATGTTCGATAAAGAGTTATAAGATACAATTCTATGGTCTGTGGAATGAATAATTTCTTAAATGTAGAAAGCAGTTTCTGAGACTGTGTTCTATGCATATATAGAGATGCTCCATGGGTTTATTTTTGGAAGACAGGCTAAATTTAGAAGCCATTTTTTCTGGAAGTATTTTGGAATGCATTATAAAAGAAAAATGGCATCTATGCATATTTACAAAATTTAGACATTTATTCAGATTCCTCCATTAATGTAAATATTTCAGTTACCTAAAATTAGAGGGTGAATCTATCAAAAATATGCAAATATGACATAGCAAAACTTTAATCAGCATGCTATAAATGAACAGTGTTTCAGCTATTATGAGTTTTAGGGACTCAGTAAACATTTATTATCACCTTTGAAATAGTGGCTCAGAACTTAGTATTTACAAATTAAGAAAACAACAGTTTCCTTTTTTTGTTTATTAATAAATTAATAAAAAATTATCTGTATTCAAATTCCTTTATTTATTATGGTCACAAAGACATCAACTAAGACTAGGATCTCTAAACCTGTTGGCTTCTGAGGTAGCCACTAAAAGAAAACATTCCAGGGCTGGAGAGATGGCTCAGTTGTTAAGGCACTTGCCTCTAGTGCCAAAGGCCCCAAGTTTAATTCCCCAGTAACCACATAAGCCAGACCCACAAGGTGGTGGTCCTGGCACTCTCTATCTCTCTGCCTCTGCTTGAAAATGAATAAATAAAATATAAAAAAAACCATTTCGTTAATTACATAGTTAGTCATGCTTTTTAATTTGCTAAAATTAAAAGACTTAGATATTGGAATTAATCACATGAATAAACTCAATTTGGCATGCAGATTAATGGATGGAAAAATCATTTGAATCATTAATGGAAAACAATTAACAAACATCATTCCTTCTGAGAGTATGAGTGAAGCATAAAGATCAGACTCTGCCATGACTTTCCTTTGTGAATTTCATTAACACCAGCCTGAGTAAAGCCTTGTTCTATTAAGACACTATTTTACTTAATCAAGTTTCCTCTGCCAACTTGGTCCTTCCTCCAGAGGGAAGATTTTCTTGGGTCCGCATGGCAAGTGCAGTTGCTGAGAGAAAGGACAGGTGCTCCAAGGGCTCAGAAGAAGACTAGCAGAGAAGTAAAGATCAGAACCAATCCTCAGGGAGGATTGCAAACGCCATGGAAGGACAGATTACCCATCTTCCCAAACAGCCTAGGACAAGATAAAAAACTTCTAACACTGTGTTTTCCCATGAGAATCAGAGTCTTAAGACATGAAAGGCCTCAGGATTCCTGGATTGCACTGTATCATTAAAGAAGGGCACCTAGGAACATGTATAGAGGAAATTTTAAATTATTCATGTTTCTTATATAGTGCTTTGATTCAATTGTTCAAAGGTTCCTTATCTTATAAAATAATCTTTTAAAATAGAGCAGAAATATGAATATCTGAGGCAAACGAAAGCTAAAATAGGCTCTTTTCATGTTGTTATAAAACATTAATGCTCTTGTCATTTTTTATTTGACTCATATTCTGATATTGGCAACCAGTCGTTTGCAGCTCAAAATGGAATATTTCCATAATATATGAAACAAGTATACTTAATATTCTATTTCATATATATATATATATATATATATATATATATATGAAGTTAATTTATACTCATTTCTTGCCCCCTCACTAATTTGTCATAATTGTTATTCTATTCAATTCATGATCCATGGGATACCCCTGTTCTCTGATAAATTTATGTTGCAAATAGGTCAAATGCCAGGCATGGTGACACGTCTCTAACCTCACCCCTAAGTGGGGGAGTGATAGAAGGCAGAGGAAAATAAATTTAAGAATACCCTGGTCTTCACATAAAGTTCATGGCCAGCTTAGGCTACATGATACCTTCTTTCAACACATAAGAAGCAGAGAGTCTTGTACATTTTACATTCTTTATCTCTATTTGATAGATGCCTATGTCCTCTGCGTACTCAACATGAGCCTCCATAGATGTGAAATACTTGGATACTTCCTTTATTCTCTTTAAAACCTCCTGAGTGAAGACATAAGCTGGTTAGAGCTGGTACTCCAATGGTCCTATCAAAACCTCACTCTTCTGCTGCTGAAATAGAGGTGAGGATGCTGGGAAAGAAAGCGTTCATATATCTTCCTTTCACTCTCCCATTTAGGAAGAAGTGATGTGCTCTGTCTTAACTGCAATCATCCCAGAACCTCATG
>PVHP010001008.1:35628-118529 GCA_004024765.1 Zapus hudsonius | reverse complement strand
GACCAGAGCAGATAAAGATCCTAAATAATCCAATAACAATCACAGAGATTGAATCCGTAATCAAGAACCTCCCCAAACGGAAAAGCCCAGATCCAGATGGTTTCTCAGCTGAATTCAACCAAACCTTCATCATAGAACTGAAACCTCTCTTTTTAAAGTTTGTCAGGGACATAGGAAAAGAGGGTAGGCTCCCAAACTCCTTCTATGAAGCTACCACAGCTCTAATTCCCAAACCAGGCAAGGATGTAACAAAAAAAGAAAACTATAGACCCATATCCCTGATGAACTCGGATGCAAAAATCCTAAACAAAGTCCTAGCAAACCGAATACAAACCCACATCAAGTCTATAATTCACCCTGACCAAGTCAGCTTCATCCCAGGGATGCAGGGATGGTCCAACATACGCAAGTCGATAAATATAATTCACCACATTAACAAACTCAACTGCAAAAATCACATGGTCATCTCAATTGATGCTGAGAAGGCTTTTGAAAAAATTCAACACCACTTCATGTTCAAAACCCTGGAAAGAATAGGCATACATGTCCTATACCTCAATATGATAAAGTCAATATACAGATCTCCTAAAGTACAAATCATCCTCAATGGGGAACGACTCAAGGAGTTCCCCCTCAACTCAGGAACAAGACAGGGATGTCCACTCTCACCACAGTTATTTAAAATAGTGCTTGAAGTTCTAGCCCAAGCAATAAGACAGGAGAATAGCATAAAAGGGATACAAATCAGAAAGGAAGAAGTCAAACTATTCATCTTTGCAGATGACATGATCTTATATATATATCAGACCCAAAGAGCAGTATTAGTAAACTCCTGAAGGTGATCAATGCCTTCAGCAGAGTGGCAGGATACAAAATTAACACACAAAAATCAGTAGCCTTTCTATATACAGAAGACAAACATTCGGAAAAAGACATCAGAAAAACTGTCCTGTTCTCTATATCCTCAAATAAAATAAAATACCTGGGAATATCACTAACCAAGGTAGTGAAAGACTTATATAAGGAAAATATTGAAACACTCAAGAGGGAAATAGAGAAGGATGTGACAAGATGGAAAGACTTTCCATGCTCATGGTTAGGGAGAATCAATATAGTAAAAATGGCAATCCTGCCAAAAGCACTCTACAGATTCAACGCAATGCCAATAAAAATTCCAACCTCCTTCTTCACAGACATGAAAAAATAGTTTCAAAATTTATTTGGAAGGGTAAGAGACAACATATAGCTAAAAGTATTCTGAGCAAAAAATAATTACGCAGGAGGTATCACCATACCTGACTTTATAACATACAACAAAGCCATAGTATCTAAAACAGCATGGTATTGGCAGAAAAACAGTCTGACCAGTGGAATAGACTCCAAGACCCAGGCTTTAATGCAAGTAACTTCAGCTTCTTAGTCTTCGACAAGGGTGCCAACAATGTATGCTGGGCCAAAGATAGCATCTTCAAAAAATGGTGCTGGACAAATTGGATAAACACGTATAAAAAAATAAAAATAGACCCACTCCTTTCACCATGCACACAGAACAACTCCACATGGATCAAAGACCTCAATATCAATCCTGTAACCCTGAACACCCTGGAAGAAAAAGGTGGAGGAACCCTACAAGAGATAGGAGTAGGGAACAACTTCCTGAGCAAATCTCCAGTAGCCCAGGAAGTGCAACAGTCACTTAACCAATGGGACCTGATCAGGCTCAAAAGCTTCTGTACAGACAAAAACACCGTTCTCAAAGTCAATAGGCCCCCTTCAAACTAGGAGATGATTTTCGACAGCTACAACTCAGACAGAGGCCTAATTTCCAGAACCTACAGAGAACTAAAAAAAAAAAAAAAAAAAAAAACCCAAACTGCCCCCTCACAAAATGGGGCACTGGTCTAAACAGAGAATTCACAGAGGAGGAAACATAAATGGCCTTTTCTCACCTGAGAAAGTGCCCAGCATCCTTAAGCATCAGGAAAATGCAAATCAAAACCACAATGAGAAACCACCTTACCCCAGTCAGAAGGGCAATAATAAAGAAAACCAACAACAATCGTTGCTGGTGAGGATGCGGGGAAAATGGAACCCTCATTCACTGCTGGTGGCATAGCAAATGTGCTATGGAAAGCAGTGTGGAGACTCTTGAACAGAATGGACATAGAACTACCAATGGACCCAGCTATCCCTCTACTAGGCATCTATCCACAAGATGTCACATCTTGACACAGAAACATTTGTACAACTATATTTATAGCAGCTCAATTCATAATAGCCAAGAATTGGAATCAACCTAAATGCCCATCCATGGAGGAATGGACAGAGAAACTGTGGTATATTTACACGATGGAATTTTACTCAGCTGAAAGGAAAAATGACATATCGAAATTTAGGAAAAATTGGTCTGACTTTGAGCAGATCTTACTAAGTGAACACTGAAAAGAACAGAGAATCAAACGCCGCATATTCTCCCTCATATGTGGTCCTTAACCAGGACAACTGTAAACTCTATGCAGACTAGTAGAAAGAAGTGAACGGTTATGAAGGAGGGGTAAGGGATGTGGGAGGGGAATTGTTTAAGCATGAGGATTAACCATATTAGGTTCAAAAACATAAAATTCTCACGAGCATACTGTAACCTATTGAGAAAGTAGTGAGCGTCGACTGGCAAGAGGGGCCATGAGTGGTAGAGGAGAGAGTCTAAGCCTGTGAACAATTATATCAGCCTGAAAACCCCTGGTTCCAATCACTGGTTCCTTCCCTCACTGAGCTGTTGACCAAAGCAACTCATGAGATTCCAACAACAAGAGAGAATTCTGTCAAAGCTCTTGAGTGCCCTCCCCAGGCCTTAGGCAAAACCCTGTTGCTGAAGAAACCACAGAATGCCACCGATCAGAATTGAGAGACCCTTCAAGGTCAGGAATGGTATCCAGCCCCCAGAAGGCAGTTAGTGTGGTGGTGGAAGGCACTGCACAGGCTCCCAGGGGAAACTGATCAACGACAGCTGGAGTAAACAGAGACCACTGACACGAAACACAATCTACGGCCAAGAGTAGGCTGACCACACCTCCTACTGGGAGAGAAGAGCGAACCAAGAAAGGAGCACTTGTGCAATGGAGGAGTCTGGGCCTGGGGGAGACAATCAACAGCTTTCAAATTCGGCCAAATTTTCCACTTAGTGAGGGGAAGCCCTTGTCTGGAACTTGGATTCAGGGTGATAGGCACCAGATCCCAGACTATTGGGCTCCCAAGAAAAAATGCACTATGCAAGCGACTGACTGGGAGGCTTCTAAAAATAGAATCTAGGTAATCCAGAATGGTGTATGTTTGTTAACCTATACAGATCTCACTCTCTGATGGAGATTGTGTTTGTATTTTTCAGGATGCAGCGAGAGAGCTGGGGCCCATCTAACCCTACCAACCGACCGTAGGCAGATAGCTGAGATCCTGGCAAGAGAGGAGCCACCACAGTCATATCGTGGAGACTCCATATGGAACACTGCAGAGAATGATGGAATGAACAAGGGACCCACAGCCACAGCCATTCAATCAACACAGGATAAGCCCATGAGACAGAAACCAACGATTTTTGACGCAAAGACCCCTAAGCTCACAAAATTAAAGCAGCCTTAAAACTCATCCACCACGACTCAGGGAACTGAGCGGAAGAGGGGGCAAAAAGATTGTGAGAGCCATGGTGGGGGAGACTATCCAAAGGCATGGCACCCCTCAGTAACAACATACTAGGGCCAGGAGAACCTGGCTGAATAATAGGCTATCCATGGTCCCCTGTCACAAGGACTGATCCAGTCAACCCCTGGAGGAGGTTATCCAGCTGATTGGGGATGGGGTGGAGGGGCATCGGGTAATTGGGGATAACAACTCATTGTTTGCCCACTAAATAATGTGACTCATTATGGACAATTAAAAAAAACTTTTTTAAATTCTGTTAAACATCTCTGATTTACATTAAATTTTAACAAACTTTATACCAAAAAAAATCAATAAATAGCTAATAAACGCATGAAAAGATGCTTCTAATTAAAACCACAATAAAAATCTGGCATAGTGATGCATCCCTGGAATATTTGAATATAAAAGGATTATGATTTTGAGGCCAGCCTCAAATACAAGTAGATACTGTCTGAAAACAAACACACACACAATGACATACCATTTATACTCTGGTTATAATCAGAAAGATAATTGTCATGGTTTGACCCAGGTATCCCCCAAAAACAAATGAATGTGTTCTGATTGATAGATCCTCAGCTGATGGCAGTTTGGGTTTTACAACCTCCACGGAGCTGTGTTGTTGGGGGCGGGCTTATGGGGGTTATAAACCAGCTTCCCCTTGCCAGTGTTTGGCCCACCTTCCTGCTGCTGCTTGTAAAGCAGTGGTGGAGGTGATGTTCACCCCTCTGCTCATGCCATCATTTTCCCTGCCAGGATGGTCTCCCCCTGAGTCCATAAGCCAAATAAACCTATTCCTCCACAAGCCGTTTTTGCTTGGGTTCTTTGTGCGCAGCAACTAGAAAGCCGACTGCAACAAGAGTCAATACTTTCTAGTTGACACAGAAAACCCACAGCCCTCATATGTTGCTGGTGATAATGTAATATAAATAGTATAAATAAAGCCTGGCAGTTTCTTACAAAGTTAAACATAAACTTATCCTAAGACTAGGGAATTCTAGTCCTTGGACTCAAAATGATAAATGAAAACATAGATCTACATAAAGACAATAAGAGCATTATTTTTAATAACCAATACCTTAAAATTGCCCAAATGCCCATAAGCTGATGAATACATAAAATGTGACATTACTACATGATAGAATACTATTCAGCAATTAAATGAAACAAGGTAATGATATATACTTAATGTCCCTTGTTCTAATAGCAATTCCCTCTGAATTAAAATATGTCATCCTGGGCTGGAGAGATGGCTCAGCGGTTAAGGCACTTGCCTCCAGTGCCTAAGGCCCCGGGTTCAATTCCCCAGGACCCACATAAGCCAGACCCACAAGGTGGTGGCCCTGGTCTCTCTCTCTCTCTCTCTCTCTCTCTCTCTCTCTCTCTCTCTCTCTCTCTCTCTCTCTCTGTGTGTGTGTGTGTGTGTGCTTGAAAATGAATAAATAAAATATTTAAAAAAATATATGTCATCCTGGAGGGAGACTAGTCAGGAACTTCTATATCACATTTTGCTCACCATCTCTTTCTCAAAGAATAGACAGAACAGAATGAGAATTTCATCTGCAACTCAAACTACTAACCAAAATGGTTCACCCGAAATGCCGCTCAAGTATTCAACCAGAAAATTGGAAAACACTAAGAACAATTTAATATTTTCCAACTAATAAAATTCAAGTTAGTTGTGAAAATCCAGGGTAGTAGACAGTGATGCATAAAGTACTGTAGGGCCAGCATGCAGCAGACAGTTCCTAACAGGTCTATGAAGGAGGTCTGTACAACTAGCAAACTAGAGGCAGGCCATATGGAGCAGGTAGAAGAGAGAAAGGCTCTGCAGACCTCAGGTGCCTGCAACCAAGCTGCAGCCTGCAGCAGACAGTTCCTAACAGGTCTATGAAGAAGGTCTGTAGGCCTAGCAAACTAGATGAGGGAGGCCACAAGGGAGCAGGTAGAAGGGAGATAGACTCTGTAGACCTCAGGTGCCTGGAATCAAACTGAAGTCTGTAGCAAGCAATTCCTGTGGGTCTGTGAAGGAGGATGGTAACCAGAGCATATATTCACAGGTTCAGCAACATCTCCTCCAACCCTTTGGGCTTCTGCCAAGATCAGAGCCCAGTAACTGGTGAGTGAGGAAGAAAGGGAGAAGACATGGACTAGGGAATGAGAGTTGTGCCACTGCAGCCTCCAGAGAAGGGCACTGCAGCTTAGGTTACCACTGTCACAACAGCTTTTGTGTACAGCATCTCACAGGGAACTCTGCCCACCTGAGAGCCTGCAGCACTACCCTTTATTCCAGGATGCTTTCCCACCAGGGAGCACAGGGCCCATCCTACATCTCCAGAAGCACTGCCTTTTCTCTCCCATGAGCTCTGCACAACCTTCTAACTATCATTTAGGGAGCTCTCTGGCCTACCATTCATCCCAGAAGAGCTGGAGATACCTGAAAGCTTTCAGTCTACCCTTATTCTAGGAAAGCTCTGTCTACTCAACTGCCTTCAGCAGAAACAGATTTCAAAAGAATAATTTTAAGAATAATCAAACAAATCAGAGGAGAAAATAAACTCCTTAATGAATCCAAAGGGAACATTAAAAGAGTTGATTGAAATAAGGAAATAAAATATATGAAAGAGAAATTCAATGGAGAGATAGAAAAACTAAAGGAAAAATGAGCTGAAATACTGAAGTCAAGTAAAAAGCTCTAGGAAACCAGGTATGGTGGCACATGCCTTTAATCCCATCACTCAGAAGGCTGACACAGGAAGAAGATCTCTGTGATTTTAAGGACACCCTGAGACTACATAGTGAATTCCAGGTCAGCCTGGGCTAGAGTAAGACCCTACCTCAGGGGAAAAAAAAAGACCCAGGAAAAGAATAGAGTGAATCAAGAAAAGGGCAGAATATCTGAGTTGGAAGGTGTAATAATTGCAACATTCCAACATGGACACAGATAAATTAATAACAAGATAAGTGACAGGACTTTCAAGATATTTGGAAAATTATAAAATGACAAAATTTAAAAATTATGGGCATAAAATGATGGTACAACAGTACATTCTAAAGGCATAGGAAATATTTTCAACAAATAACTGAAATTTTCCCTAAATTAGGGACAATGGTAATCCAGATAAATATTTAGAATACCAAACAAACAAGAAAAGAACTCCCCAAGTCTTATCCCAACTACACAGAACAAAGATGTATATAGAAAACCACCAGAGAAAAACATCGAAGGTCCATTAGAGTAACAGATTTCTCCACAGATATTTTTAAATGTAGGAGGACTTAGAATAATGTATTCTAAATTAAGAAAGATAACAACTGTCAACCCAGACTACTATATGCAGCAAAGCTGTCCATCATAACTGAAAGAGAAAGGAAAATATGCCATGATAAAAGCAGGCTCAAAGAACTTAGGACCACTAGTCAGCTCTACAGAGGATACTCAAAAGGAAGTCTCTGGACTGAACAGAAAAATAAATACATCCATGAGCTACAGGAAACAATAAATCATGACTGACTAGTACTTAAAAAAGAAAACCCCAAACAGTACAAAATCAACAAAGTACCATGAAATAACACACACATGTCTTTCAATAAGTTCTGAATATTAACAGTTCAATTCCCTATTCAAAAGACACAGATTGGCTGACTAAATGAAAAGTCAGGATTCATTTATCTGCTGCTTCTAACAAACCCACTTAGAAATACTACTATAGAGTGAAAGATAGAGTAACATTTTCCAAGCATATGAAACAGGCAGGTGTCACTGTTCTGGTATCTGACAAAAGGAGCTTTAAAACAAAACTAGCCGGGCGTGGTGGTGCACACCTTTAATCCCAGCACTCGGGAGGCAGAGGTAGGAGGATCGCCATGAGTTCAAGGCCACCCTGAGACTACAGAGTGAATTCCAGGTCAGCCTGGACTAGAGCGAGACCCTACCTCGAAAAACCAAAAAAAAAAAAAAAAAACCTAGTCAAAAGAGATAAAGAAGGTCACTTCCTGCTGATTAAGAACTAAGACCATCAAGAGGACATTATAATTCTAAACATAAACACAAGCAACGTCATAAAATGAATACTATTAGAGGTAAAATCACAGACTGATCCCAACACAATAGAGTGGGAGACTTCAATACTCTACTCTCACCAACTGATAGATAATACAGGTAAAAAATAAACAGAAAAACATCTGTATTGAATGACAGCATAAATCAAATGGATTTAACAGACATCCAGAGGATATTCTGTTCAAGCACAGAAGAATATATATTCTTGTCAGCAACCCATGAAATGTTCTCTAAGATAGATCTTACATTAGGACACAATCTAAGAAAAAGGAAATCATTCCATGTATATCTATCTGATCTCAATGCAATAAAACTAGAAATAAACATTGATATATTATGCAACATACACAAACTTATGGAGATTAAACAATATATTATTAAATGATGAATGGCTCACTGAAGGAGTCTATATTCTCCAAACTATCTCACATCAGAATCAGGAGACAACTGGCCTTTAGCCAAGCACATTGGAAATGAGAGAAGCAACTTAGAGCAGGCCTCAACAAATTACCTCTCTCAGGTATGAAATCTGACTTGCCATCTATTTACTAAGTAAACAGTTAGTAAAACAGAGATATGCATAATTATTTATGCATATTCTGTGTGGCTGCTTTCTAATCAGAGAATGGAACTGAGTACTTCTTGTAATAATGCAGAAGATACCTTGAAACGGGAAGTATTTATCTGTACCTCTCTTAGAAGCAGTCCCTAACCTTTCCACAGTGTGACAAGCCAATGTCCAGAAGAGAGTTGGACACTCCTGTCATGATAGTAGATTTCCAATGTGGATGGTCTATGCGTGCACTGACCTTTCTGGGTTCCTGTAGTAGTGAGGATGCTGCAGGTTCTTGGGGAACTTCTATTTTTGTTCAACATATTACATGGAAAATTCCTATTTGTGACCATCAAATTGCCCTCTCTATGTTTATGATTCTGCCCATAGACTGGTTCTACTATGGCTCAATGAACATCAGAAAGTGAGGAGGAGTGTTTATGAATGCTGTCTTCCGGCCCTGAAGCAGCCATCACAATCGTGACTTCACAATGGCTGTTGTTACCCATATGTGACATACACACTATTGGGCCTGTGAACACGTCATCATAAAAGATGGAGGATGGAAAAATAAATTAATATATGACATCAAAATAGAGTGACCAATCGGAAAGAAGAGGGGTTCGCTGGAAGGGGGATGAGAAGGGGTCCAAAAGAAAACAATGAAAGGAGAATATGATCAAAATATACTACACATGTATGAAAACTGTCAACCAGACCATTTTAAAAATTCCTATTTTGGAGACTGGAGAGATTGCTCAGTGGTTAAGGCCCTTGCCTGCAAAGCCTAATAACCCAGGTTCAATTCCCCAGTACCTATGTAAAGCCAGATGGACAAAGTGTCACACGTATCTGGACTTTGTTTGCAGTGGCTAGAGCTCTCTCTCTCTCTCTCTCTCTCTCTCTCTCCTCCCTCTCTCTCTCCCTCTCTCTCTCTCTCTCTCCCCACCTGCCCTCTATCTGCTAATAAAGTATTTTTTAATTCTTGTTTTGCACAACACAGTGGCATAGTGTACAATATGTTCAAATCCTTTATTTCTGAAAACTTAGAAAGGGCCTTAAAGCATCTCCCATCATGCCTTTGGATAATAAGTTCAGATAAAGAGGATAATTGCTAGAAAACCTTTCTTTAAATGATGTCTAATTCCTGTCCTTGGGTCAGGAGAGGCAAGTTGGTTGTTGTAAAATTTGTTCTGTCCATCCTGCTTCCTCCAGTTCTCCAGAGTACTCGGATAGTCTGCTAAGCTTCACGCCCATCTGTATTTCCTTATCCCCTGCATTGTCCACTTCCTTGAAAATGATTATTAGGACTGAATGGATCCCCATGGCTACAGCAAGGGGGCTGTTCAAGGACTGCATCCTCAGACTGATCTAGGCCTCAAGAAATAAACTTTATTTTTGTAGCAAAGAGGGAACATAAGACAAATGACAATATAAAGGATGGGGTTTAAAGGAGTGGGTTTATCTAAGTCTGATGGTACCACTGAGCTAGAGAACAGGAAACAAAGCAGGGACTGTGCTTTGCACTTATTGTCTCCTCATCTCCCATCCCTTGGGACTTGTGGGGATCAGGTCCTCAGCACCCCATTCCTCCCTGCACACTACAGCCATGACCTTTCAGTCCTTAGTTCTCGTGGGGAGGATGCGCTGGACACCCCATTCCTCCCTGAGCAAGCCATAAAGCAGGATGCAGTCATGCTCTTTCAGGTGGGTTAGCTTTTACATGGTTCTTTCCTGAACTGTTTCAATTTATATTAAAAATAAAAATAGATGTTTAGTCAAATTTTACCTATTTGGAAAATTGTTACAACTTTACTCTCAATGTTGGAAGATAGACCTAGAGTTCTATGCATTTATGCAAAACACTCTATCACTGAGCTAAAGCTCACTTCTTATTTCTCATTCCTTATTACACAAAATGTTTAAGGTTTGCTTTATGTAACCAATGTTATTTCTTCCTACAGTTGTTTTATATGTCTTGTCAAAAAAAAAAAAAGACACAGGCTAGCAGGCTATATCAGACAAATGGACCCTTCCGTTTGTTGCCTTCATGAAACTCACCTAACCTCTAAAGAAAGAAACCTCCTCAGACTGAATGGGTAGAAACTGATCTTTCAAGCAAATGGAAACAAAAAAAGCAGGTATTTAATTTAAACCAAAGAATTTAAACCAAAAAAATCAAAAATGATAATGAAGAACACTTCTTACTCAACAAGGGAACAATTCAACAACAGCATATCACTATCATAAATATGTATGCACCACATACAAGTGTACCACATTTCATAAAGGAAAAACATTGGAAAAAAAAAGTAAACTCCAAGTCCATCATAGTTGGAGACTTTAATACACCACTATTATCTCTAGACAAATCATCCAAACAGAGGATCAGCAGGGAAATAATAGAGCTCACCAACACCATAGATCAACAAGACCTAACAGACATCTACAAAACATTCCATCCAAAAATCTAATGAATTCTTCTCAGTAGCTCACAGAACTTTCTCCAAAACAGACCATGTTATTGGGCCATAAATTATCCCTCAATAAATTCAAGAAAATTGACATAACCCTCTGCATCATGTCAGACCACAATGCACTAAAGCTGGAAATAAACAATGGGATAAAAACAGAAAGTACACCAACTATTGGACACTGAACAATACACTACTAAGCAATGAATGAGTAGTTCAAGAAATTAAAAAGGAAATTGAAAATTTTCTTGATCTAAATGATAGCAAAAATACAATGTGCCAAAACTTATGGGACACAATGAAGGCAGTCCTGACAGGAAATTTTTAGTAATAAGTGCCTTCATAACAAAGACAAAGAGATCTCAAATTAATAACCTAACCATCCACCTAAAGGCCTTGGAAAAATTAGAACAATCCAACCCTAGGAGCTCAAGAGGAAAAGAAATAATCAAGATCAGAGGGGAGATCAATGCATATACCATGCTTGTAATCTGAAATTCAGTATTTGTAAAGCTGTGGATTCTGCCAAAAATCACAACTGGAACCATGTTTCCACCAGATGTTTTTACAGGTATTGGTCAATGGTTCTAAAATTGATATGGTAATACAAAGGACTTAGAACAGGCAAATCAATATTGAAAAAGCCCAATGTGACTTCAAGACTTATTACCAAGCTACACTAACCAAGCCAGGACAGGCAGGTGTTTTGTGCCTGTGTCTCAGCTCCTCGGGAAGCCAAAGAGCCTGGATAACAAGGCAAGACCACATCTCAGATAAAAGATAAGAGACAGACAGAAAAGTCCATCACTCAGGCCTGAAGACAAGTAGAACAAGGGAATAGAACTGAGAATTGGGAGAATTGAAAAACAGACAAACTCGCCATCAGCTGATTCTCCGAAAAGGCATCAAAACCATTCAAAGGGAAACAGAAAGCCTTGTCAACAAATGGTGATACAACAATGGCTGTCCATATAGAAAAAAAGATGAGCCTCAACCCTATCTCCTACCATGAATGAGAAATAATTTGACTGAACACAGATCTAAACCTAAAACCACTGGTTAAGGACCACATATGAGGGAGAATATGCAGCGTTCGATTCTCTGTTCTTTTGAGTGTTCACTTAGTAAGATCTACTCAAAGTCAGACCTTTTTTTCCTAAATTTTGATATGTCATTTTTCCTTTCAGCTGAGTAAAATTCCATCGTGTAAATATGCCACAGTTTCACTGTCCATTCCTCCATGGATGGGCATTTGGGTTGATTCCAATTCTTGGCTATTATGAATTGAGCTGCTATAAATATAGTTGTACAAATGTTTCTGTGTCGAGATGTGACATCTTGTGGATAGATGCCTAGTAGAGGGATAGCTGGGTCCATTGGTAGTTCTATGTCCATTCTGTTCAAGAGTCTCCACACTGCTTTCCACAGCGGTTGAACAAGTTTGCAATGTCACCAGCAGTGAATGAGGGTTCCTTCCCTCCCCCCCCCTCCCCGCATCCTCACCAGCAACAATTGTTGTTGGTTTTCTTTATGATTGTCATTCTGACTGGAGTAAGATGGCATCTCATTGTGGTTTTGATTTGCATTTCCCTGATGCTTAAGGATGCTGAGCACTTTCTCAGGTAAGAAAAGGTCATTTGCGTTTCCTCCTCTGTGAATTCTCTGTTGAGATCAGTGCCCCATTTTGTGAGGGGGCAGTTTGGGTTTTTGTTATTATTTTTTTTTTTTTTGAGTTCTCTATAGGTTCTAGAAATTAGGCCTCTGTCTGAGTTGTAGCTGGCAAAAATCATCTCCCAGTTTGAAGGGGGTCTATTGACTCTGAGAAGAGTGTTTTTGTCTGTACAGAAGCTTTTGAGCCTGATCAGGTCCCATTGGTTAACCGTAACTCTATGCAGACTAGAAGAAAGAAATGAGAGGTTATGAATGAGGGGTAAGGGATGGGTGAGGGGAATGGCTTAAGCATGAGGCTAAACCAAATTAGGTTTAAAAACATAAAATCCTCACGAGCATACTGTAACCTATAAAGCAAGTAGTGGGCATCAACTGGCAAGAGGGGCCATGAGTAGTAGGGGAGAAAGTGTAAGCCTGTGAATAATTATCAGTCTGAAAATCCCTGGTCCCAGGCACTGGTTCCTTCCCTCACTGACCAAAGTGACCCATGAGGTTCCAAAAACAAGACAGAATTCTGTCAAAGGTCTTGAATGCCCTCCCTGTTGAAGAAACCACAGAATGCCATCGATCAGCATCAAGAGACCCTTCGAGGTCCAGAATGGTAACCAGCTCCCAGGTGGCAGTTAGTGCAGTGCTGGAAGGCACTACACAAGCTGCCAGGGGAAGCTGATCAACAACAGCTGGAGTAAACAGAGACCACTGGCATGAAACACAGTCTGCAGCCATGAGTAGGGTGACCACACCTCCTACTGGGAGAGAACAGCGAACCAAGAAAGGAGCACTTGTGCAATGGAGGAGTCTGGGCCTAGGGGAGACAATCAACAGCTTTCAAATTCGGCCAAATTTTCCACTCAGTGAGGGGGAGCCCTTTACTGGAACTGGGGATTCAGAGCGATAGGCACCAGATCCCGGACCCTTGGGCTCCCAAGAAAAGATGCACTGTAGGAGCGATTGACGGGGCAGCTACTAAAAACAGAATCTAGGTAATCCAGAATTGTATATATTTGTTAACCTATACTGATCTCACTCTCCGATGGAGATTGTGTTTGTATTTTTCAGGATGCAGTGAGAGAGCAGGGGCCCATATAACCCTACCAACAGACTGTAGGCAGATAGTTGTGATCCTGGCAAGAGATGCGCCACCACAGTCATATCGTGGAGGATCCATATGGAACCCCACAGAGAATGATGGGATGAACAATGGGACCCATAGAAACAGCCATTCAATCAACACAGGATAAGCCCGTGAGACAGAAACCAATGATTTTTGACACAAAGACCCCTAAGCTCACAACAATAAAGCAGCCTTAATACTCATTCACCATGACTCAGGGAACTGTGCGGAAGAGGGGGCGGGAAGATTGTGAGAGCCGTGGTGGAGGAGACTATCCAGAGGCATGGCACCCTTTAGTAACAACACACTTGGGCAAGGAGAACCAGGCTGAATACTAGGCTATCCATGGTCCCCTGCCACAAGGACTGATCCAGATGGCCCATGGAGGAGAATATCCAGCTGATTGGGGATGGGGTGGGGGGGCATTGGGGAATTGGGAATAACAACTCATTGTTGGCCCACTAAATAACTCATTATGGACAATAAAAATAAATAATAAATAAACCTAAAACCCCAAGCTACACAACTAGAAAAACAAAAATTTTTGTTCCCCAAGTGTAGACAAGATACAGGAAAAATATGACAAAAGTCAATATAAGAGGGACAACAGAAATGCCACCCACTGTGGTGTGAAGAGATTAACACTGGCAGTGTCAATATGAATTCATAACTTTAAATATAAATGTGTATAGATGTTGCCATATATGTTCTGAATAGGTCTTCAAAATTCATATGCTGAAATTTAATCACCAATACAGTAATATTAATAGATGGAAGATTAAGGAGGTGATTAAACCATGAAGGTAACCTCCTTATGAATGAACTAAGGGACCTTACAAAAGGGCTTCTGCCTTTCTGTTCTTCAATCATATGACGACTGAGCAAAAAAGCCTGCATCAAACACCAAATGCAGGCACTTTAGTCTTGAATTGCCCAGCCTCTAAAATTATAAAGAAATAATTTTAATTATTTATAAATTACCTAGTCTCAGGTATTTTATTTAAGCAGCAATAATAGACTAAGATTTATAAACTAAAAGAATCAGTGTGTGCATAAACATATACTTAAACAAATATAAACTATGGTAATAAATTATAGGTTACTAAACAAGAACAAATGTATACATCATCCAGGTAAATAATTGAATAAATAAATAAATAGGAGGTGGCAGGAAAGATAGCTCTCTTACAGTTGTATTCCAATTAACAATATAGAAAGAAGTTTGGATTTTGAAATCAATATTGGATACTAAAACTGATGGCTGGGCTGGAGAGATGGTTCAGCGGTTAAGGCACTTGCCTCCAGTGCCTAAAGCCCTGGGGTTCAATTCCCCAGGACCCACATACCCACAAGGGCCAGACCCATAAGGTTGTGGCCCTGGTGTGCTCGCTTCTCTCTCTCTCTCTCTCTCTCTCTCTCTCTCTCTCTCTCTCCTCTCTCTCTCTCTCTCAAATGAATAAATAAAATATTTAAAACTGATGGGTGAAGCCTGATGAGGAAAAGGATGGTAACACGAGTGTCAATAAATACTAACTTCAAAGAGAAAAACAGCACCTTGTCTGGAGTGACCTGGCAGATCCCAGCTTACCCAAGGGTCCAGTGTTATCACCAATATCAAAACAAAGTGGTGTCATGGCTCCTACTGTGTTTTTTTATTATTGCTGCCTGAAATAGAAAACCTGAATCTAGTCATGAGAAAACTTCAGAGAAGCAGAAATAAGTGATATTCTGGAAAATAGCTAGTCTGTACCCTTCAAAAACATCAAGGTCAAGAACAAAGATAAAGGAATTATTCCAGATCAAAGGAGACTAAATGAATCATCACAGCTAAATTCAGGATGATGTTACTAGACAGAACAACAGAAGAGCAGTAAAAATGCCCATAATGACAACTGCTGAAACTTCGACAGGGACGATGAATGAAGTAGCAACAGTGGACCCATGATTAGATTCCTGACGGATCATTTTACTGTGGCCTGGCAGCCAATGCCCTGGTTCTGAGGAAATAAACACTGAAGTCATCTTAGAAATGACTATTCAACTTAGACGCATGTAAATTAGAAAATGCATATATATGAATGTGGAGAAAGGGAAAAAGTGATAAAGCTTAAAGGGTAAATAGACTCAGTGATTTTTTGTAAAGGACATACGGCAACTACTCTATTCTTACCTACTTCTATAAGTTTAAGTCATATAGAAAAAAGCATAATTTGAAAACTAGAATATTCTGGACAAGTATCACAAAAACAGTCCACTACCTTTAATACACACAAACGTTGGGGCTGGGAGTTTAGCTCAGTGCAAAGCTTGCTTAGCATGAAGGAGGCCCTGGGTTTCAGTGCTAGCATGGCAAAAATGAGAGAGAAGAGGCAATTAAGCAAAAAAAAAAAATTAAAGGCACTAATACTCTAATAGATTAATGGGAAATTGATGCATACAGACAATTCACAAGGATAATGAACCTTAAAGGAAAAAGGAAAAGGTCAACTTCATTAATAACCATGTAAAGACAGACAGTGAGATGTTTTCCACCTTTAGGTCAGTAATATCAGTAATTTTCTCTTTAAAAATATCAACATTGGTAAGGACTCCCCCAAATGGTCATAAACACCTTGTCAGTGGGAGTGTGAATTGGAAATGTTCAGAACAGTAGCAAAACAGTATCAACAAACAAAACAGATCAAGAGCCTGAACTATCCTCACTATTCAAATTCATACTGTCTGAAAGAAATAATAAATTCAAATTCACACTGTTTGAAGTGAAATTTATGGCCAAACATATTCATCACAGGATATTATAGTAGTAAAGTTATTTAAAATAATCGACATTAATATGAAAATGGTTAAGATATGCATAATGCAATACTCATTTATTAAATGATATTTAAACGATGGGACTGGGAAGATTGCTCAGTAGTTAAAGGTGATTGTTTGCAAAGCCTGCCAGCCAGGGTTCACAAGGCACTTAGATAAGCCAGTGTTTTTAAAAAACGAAAGTGGTGCAAGCATATGGTGTTTGAGTAGTGAGAGGCCCTGGTGTTCATTAGTGCATGAGCACACACACGCGCACACACACACACACACACACACACACACACACACACAGGCCAATGATTTTTTTAAGTTTTAAATATAATTAAAAGGTAAAATATGATGCAATAAATGCTGACAATAAAGTTTTCAAAAAGAGATATTTAGGATGATCTTAACTAAGTGAAAAGCAATTCACTAAAGCCCAGACTGTAATTTCTAAAATGAACACTGATGAAAATACAAACAGGGAGTACAAACACCTGTTTCCAACTCCAGCTCATCCATGCAGTCTCACTTGCCCACCCCTTCTACCTGTCACCACCTCCAAAGGCAGAGCTACCACTGCTCATGATAACGTATTTCCCCACCTTTCAGTCTCTCTCCCTCAGCACCTGAAGGCACTTGCTACGTCCCATTTACAAGTATTTCTACCTCATTTCTTACAAGCAAACGAAACTGATTCCAGCTACTGAAAACTGCCTTCAACTGAAACATAGATGAGACGTGGCAGTACATCTCATTTCACTTTTCCTTCCTTCTTTCAAACAAACAAACAACAAAAAAAAAATCCCCAGAGTTTGCTTTCCTAACTCAAATTCCCAAGGCAGGCTTGAGACAGAACAAAGACAGCACATACCTGCTTCTGCTCTGTGCTAGGACCACAAGTGTGTCTGCTCAATGTCATGTCAAAAGGCATTTATTTTAAGTCTAATCACCAGCTACCACTCCAAAACACACCCATGTGAGTGTGTCTGCAGAGCTCAGCCATACCGCAGCCACACCTGACTCATCTCTGCTGTATTCCGCCTTCCACTTGTAAACGTTCCACCTCATTAGCTGAGCATGGTACAGTCGGGGGAGAAGAGGATGGACATAAGCCAGGAACACAGAAAACCCAGACAAGGAGTAGGCAGACAGCCTACTGAGGTGTCCCCACAAGTAAGCAACAGGTATCAACCCAAGTAATTTTTCAGTCCAGGCACTGTGGGCGGTGTTTTAGACATTTTGGTTGCCACCACTGTAGAAACGTGACTGGCATTTAGCAGGAGGCCCAAGATGCTACTAATATCCTAAGATGCTCAGGGTAACCTCTCCATACAACAAAGAATTGTCCTGAATGCTCAGAAACTCTGCCAAAAATAGGTGTATCGGCTAGTTCAGTAGCGTTCAATTCCAATTCAGCAAGAATAAGACACCACAAGTGCAGGAGAGCCATGGTAGTTTAGGAACTGTAAACACACACACACACACACACACACACACACACACACACACACAGGTACGTCTCAATCAGGCACTACATACAGTAAGGTGAGAGAACTGTTCCTTTACTTTTTTTAATTTTTAAAAACATTTTATTCATTTTCAAGCAGAGAGAGAGAGAGAGAGAGAGAGAGAGCGAGCACTAGGGCCACCACCTTGTGGATCTGGCTTATGTGGGTCCTGGGGAATTGAACCAGGGGCCTTAGGCACTGGAGGCAAGTGCCTTAACCGCTGAGGCATCTCTCCAGCCCTAGAGAACTGTTCCTTTAGATACCAAATTTCTACCTCAGACATGGGAACTGAGAACATACTATTTGAGGAAAGTTGTAAGTATGCCTTTTCTACCTAAGGGTTCGCTCCCCTACATATTTCTTCAAAGACTGCTTCAAGACAGCAATAGTAAGAAGATAGTATTATCAAAATTGACCAGACTGGTAAACACCTACAGAGAAGCTGGCAAGACACCAACTTCTCTTTTTGTGTCTCAAAGAGACCTAAGAATCCAAACTCATAGTGCAGAGCCTCCTGCAAGAGGCAAGTGCCAGGTGGTTCAAGAAGAAAATTACAGTGTTGCTTCCCAAGGTGAATCATCAAAAACTACAGGATGGAGAGAGGCACCATTGTGAAAACTGAGAACAAACAGTACTTAGCCTGCACTTCAACCAGAAAAAAAAATGCACAGAGGGATGTATTAAGTATATAACTTTTACCGGTTATAATTCAGTTAAAGTCATACCACCAAATTATACCACAACAAGGTTTTTCTATTTTAACAACTTTTTAAAGCTATTCTGTATGTTCATAGCCCTCCATTCCATGGACTGTTCCAGCAATCCCACTGAGGAGGACACTCAGTGAGTTGGATTGGGGGCAGGGAGGAGTGAAATTGGGGTACCAACACAAGGTTTGTTCATACAGTGTTTCTAATTATTATCAATAAATTAATTAATAAAAAATTATTGTGCAAGCGCACACACACACATACACGTGCATGCATGGGTGCAAATGTATATGCATGCATGTGGAGGCCAGAAAAGAACCTTGGGTGTCATTCCTCAGGAATGTTGTCCATCTTTTTTTTTTTTTTTTTTTTTGAGACATTGGCCTAGAGCTCACCAGTTAAGCTAGACTGGCTGGCTGGATAGTCTGGCAAAATTGATGAATTCTAGGTTCAATGAGAGACCTTGTCTCAAAAAGTAAGGTGGAACCTTGCTCCAAGGCTCAGGGAACAAAGGGAGAAGAGGGGCAGAGAGCATAAGGCTAGAAGATGGAGAGGAGTTCTGGACACAACATGCCATCTGCATTCATGACTGCTCAATCATGTACACAGCATGATGCAAAGACCTGAATAATACTGGGCCCTTTAACAGTCTGCCATGGACGATGGAGGAGGGCGTGAGGCCTCCATCTCTTCCAGAGGAGTTATTGGCACTAATGGATACTAAGAGAGTGGGAAACAGTTTCTGTAGTAGTATAACCACTCTGGCAAAACCCATGTTGAAAAGGGGGTTCGAAAATGGGTTAGGAAGGTGGGACAAGAGAAGGTAATGAGAGGAGATTATAATATATATAATTGATATATATCAATAAATATATATACATAACTGTCAATAAACAAAATTTAATAAAGACTAAAAGAAACAAAACCTGTAAAATAATGGTAAAAAATAGTATGGATAGCAACTAAGGAAGAAAGGAAGACAGCTAAAGTTGATGTCTGGCCTCCACATGTACATGCGCGCACACACACACACACACACACACACACACACACACACCTATATACAAAATATGCAGACATACTACACACTTACATATTCAAAAAAATGAAATACCCATGTCCAAGGTCATATGGCATAAGTCCCATATTCAACATAGGTAAGTTTTAGAACATCCCTAAAATTATCGTACCTGCATTAACAAACTTAGACTTCTAGTAATTCTTTACAATGTTTATACTTGGATACAACCTCATATTGAAGTTATATTTCCTGGGAATATACTTAAACTGTTATTTTTTCTTATTTGTGTGTGTTTGGACATGTGTGCCATAGCGTGCATGTAAAGGTCAAAGGGCAACATCAGGATGTCAGTTCTCTCCTTCCTCTTTCTTTAAGATACCCCCCCATTGTTGTTTTTGCCTCTGGTCTGCAAACTTTGGGATTTTCCTGGCTCTGTCTCCCAGTGCCATAGGCACAATGGGATTACAGTCACATGTGCCTCTTGAGTCCAGCTTTATTTTATGACAGTTTTGGTGACTAAACTCAGGTTAGC
This sequence comes from Zapus hudsonius, assembly GCA_004024765.1. Classification (NCBI taxonomy): domain Eukaryota; kingdom Metazoa; phylum Chordata; class Mammalia; order Rodentia; family Dipodidae; genus Zapus; species Zapus hudsonius. The sequence goes on along the minus strand of PVHP010001008.1, from coordinate 98,388 downwards.
AGGCTTATGGAGCAAGCACCTTTAACCACTGAACCATCTCCCTAGTCCCTACTTAAGTTATTTTTTAACAAATCAAGATAAAAGTTAGGGATGGCAAGATGGCTTACTGGTTAAGGTGCTAGCCTGAAAAGCCTAATAACCCAAGTTCAATTCCCCAGTGCCCATGTAAAACAGATGCACAAAGTGGTGCATGCATCTGGAGTTCATTTGTAGTGGTTAGAGGCCCTGGTGTGCCCATTCTGTCTGTCTCTCTTCTCTATATCTGTTTGAAATACATAAAATAAAAATTTTTAAGATAAAATTTAAAGGTTTACAGTAAACATAAACTTCTGTATTGACTACCCTGATGATAACCACCTAAAAGAAACCAATCATTTGAGGAGTCACATGAAGCTCATATAGTGTGTGAAGCATTGTGAGAAACCCCAGCCAGCTAAGCAGAGTTTCAGACACTCAATCATTTCCCAGAGGCTCTTCCAAGACAGGCATCCTGTACTTTGACCTGAGGGCCATGCCTGGATGGACCGATGGATTGCTTCTTTGGAAGATGATTCATGTGCTCTATGTGCACAGAAGAATGAAATAGTCTGCAAACTAGAACAGCCCAATGAAGTGGAGTCAATGCTATTTACTCACTGGAGCTTCTTGTTCCTGAGCAGCCAAGACTACAGCTTGCTTCAGCCTAATTCACACTATGTTCATGTGACTGAACCCAAGTCATAGGGAGAATGATGACAGCCACTCTCAGGTCTGCCCCTGAATGCCATTCTACATTCAACTGGTGAGACCCTCCAGCTTACTCCCCAGCACAGCTATAACTTCTGATTGATTTTGCCTTATGGAAACACTTTGTTGCAGCTATGGTTATTGCTAACAACAACATAGTATGGCACACCAGTTTTCAAATGCTTAGGTGCATACAAATGATTCAGTAGATCTGAGATGAAGCCTACAATTCTGCCTTTCTCATCAGCACTAGGAAGACACAGTGTGGCTGGTTTGTGGGATACACTTTGAAGAATCCGCACAAGGACACTTAATTCTCTGGGGAAAAAAATGAATGGTCCAAAGAAAGGCCTCCCACACGCTGACATGGCATGCAGGGAGGTAATTCCAAACTAAAAGATGCTCTTCTTAATTAAAATTTTCCAGAATACAAATTCTGAACACACAAACTACTTCCATTTAAGCAGAAAACTCTACTTTAGATTCAAGCAGAATGATGGAAGCCTCTAGGTGTAATAGCCTCTCCAGAAAAGTAATATAGACTGACAAGATCATGACACTGGGCAGAAATCAAAAATTTACATATGAAAAGTCATATAGGTTTAAAAAACTGGATAACTTAAAAAGATATGAAAATATAGCCACTGACTATAATGTAACTCTTCAGATGCCTACAATTTTAAGTGGTCACTGGTTTAAACATTAATTACTCATTGCACTAGAAGTCAAACTAGAACCACAGTTTGAGAGTGAAGCAAAGGCAATGAGAAGTTTGAAACAGCCAAGTCCTCAAGTAGCAAAATAAATAAAACAGCAATAGAAACATATTTAGAAATATCAAGGTAATTGTCTTAAGAAGCAAGCAGTCTGCCTGTTTTTTATCATAAGCCTTAAGTTCACAATTTTAAAAGAAAAAGTCTAAGTATTATTTCATCAAAAATTTAAACATTACTTTTATTTTTTAAATATATAGTTTATTTATTTATTTATTAGAGAGAGAGAGAGAGAGAGAGAGAGAGAGAGAGAGAGAGAGAATGGGCACAGCACGAACTCCAGACACATACGCCCTCCTGGGCATTTATATGGGCACTGGGGAATCGAATTCGGGTCCTTCTGCATTGCAGACAAATGCCTCAACCGCTAAGCCATCTCTTCAGCCCTAAACATTACTTTTAAATAAAGAAAATTTAAAAGACTGGTATTAGTATTGTGTGCAAGTGAATATGGAAAGCTCACTTACATGAAGTTAATGGGAGTATAGCTTGAACCAAAATGAGACAACCAACTGACATTACCAAACCCTTTCATCAGATAATTCTATCTTTAAGGCTCTATAATGGAATAATAAACCCCAAGTGTTTAAAGATACATATATTAGAATCATCACAACACTGCTATAGAGAAAACTTAGAGAGCACACTAAATACAAACCAGTAGAGGAAGTAGCCATACAATCTTCACCCCTAATTTGTTTGTTTTGAGATAAAGTTTCACTATATAGCCAGGCTCACCTTGACTTCACAATCCTCCTGCCTTGGCCTCTTCAGGGATGGAATTACAGGTATAGGTCACCACATTCCCATAAATATTTAATCACTAAACAAAACTCAGCCTGCAAAGAAATACTATATAGAAAAGAAATGGAGGGCTGGAGATGTAATCAAGTGGAGAAGAATGTTTGCCTAGCATGCACAAAGCCCTAGGTTCAACCACCAGTACGTCATAAATCAGGCATGGTGGTATACATGTCTGTAACCATAGCATGTCAGAGGCGGAGGCAGGAGAATCAAAAGTCTAAAGTCGTCCTTGGCTACCTAGCAAGTTCCAAGCTGGCCTGGGCCACATGAGACCCTGTCTCGTAAATTAATTAATTTAAAATAAATTTAAAATAAACAGAAATATAAATCTATGTATGTATTGAGATGACTAAAAAAAACCTATTTCAAAATAATACACACAGGATGACCTCACTTTTATTAAGGGGACTTTTATGCATTTACAGAGCTAGAATTTTCTTTTAACAATTACCATTATATTTTCAGGCTCACTATATTTTCCATGAGTCTCCAACTCATGGGTTCAAGCCAGCCTCTCACCTAGCCTCCAGAGTAGCTGGGTTAAAAGATGCACACTACCACACCCAGACTTCTATGTAATTCTTTTAAAAATAACGATATTTGCTTGTTGGATTGGATAAAAGCAGTAACTAAAAAATGCAGAAGGGTGAGGGGGTCTTTTAGTAATAAAAGAGGAAATTTCTAAGACTACATAAAGTTCCAATGCACAGTGCTGACACAGTGTCTCTCTCGCTCGCTTGCTCGCTCTCTGTGTGTTTGTGTGTAAAAGTCTTATTCACTTTAGGAGGATTCCTAAATGTCTATGATTCTTAGAAAAATACATACAATTTTTAAATTTTTCTAAAGTCTCAGTATGAGTCTCAAGTCTCATATTGTGTGAACAAAAAAGGCAAGTGAAAGCTAGGCTTCTAGCTCAGTAGCAGGATGCAGATTATCACTCTAAGCACACAGAGATAAAGGAATGAGACGCCAGAGGGGGACCAAGGGCATCATAAGATTGATTCTAACTGGTGGCTACAGATAGTATTTAGATTCTACAAACTTTATAAATATTACAATGTCTACTCAATATTTAAAAGACAGACACATTTGATGATTAAACATACATAAGCAACAGAGACTTTCCTTTTGCTAACTCATGTTCATTGAAAAAAAATCCACACATATAAGTACAATAATTTCAAACATACAAGATGCAGCCTTTGGTGCCTATCTTTCATCACACAGAATAATGTTTTCAAGGGTTATCTATGCTGAAGTATCATTCAGTACATCAGTCATTCTCAAGACTGAATAATATTGCACTGTATGGGTTGATCATATTTTATTTAACCCTTCATAGAACATTGGAGTTGCTTCCACTTTGAGCTATAAGTACTGTACTTTTATGTGTAAGGTTTGCTGTGGCTATATTTAAATTTCTCTTGGGTATATATATATATATAGGAGTGGAAATGCTATGTCATGAGCTATCCCCATTTATTTAGCCACGTAACCTGCCAGACTTTCTCAAAACAGTTGCACACTTTACCTTTTCACCCACTGATAGTGTATGGAGATTCCAGTTTCTCCATAGCCTCACCACTTGTTGTAACTGAATTTTTATTGCAGCCCTCCTAGTGGGTGTGATGTGGCATGTCACTGTAAATATTTGGGGGAGGCTTAGATTGAACCCAGGGTCTTGTGCATGCTAGGCAAGTTAGACTCCTGAGTTATATTTTTAGCCCTTCATTGTGATTTTTGAATTGAATTTCCCTTTAGTATTCTTTAATATTGCTTACTGAACATTTGTATGTCTTGTCTAAAGCAGTATCTATTCACCTTTTCAGTCCATATTTAAATTGAGCTATTTTCTTTATATTACTAAGGTTGGTCCATCAGTGACAGAATCAGTTGGCCTGAAGTACTTATGTTATTCATTTAGAAGAGTTCTTTAGGTGCTCTGATACTGGACCTTCATTACATAAATGATTTTTACATACTGAACTCTGGGGGAGCATTTAGACAGGATCACAATTGGAACTCTTATTTTTACATCACTGGTAGAAGAGCCAGACAGTCCAACTACATAGGGAAACAACCTGGTAATAGTAAAATTACTAATGTGTGCTGGGAATGGTGGCATACACCAGTTATCCCAGCACTAGGGAAGCTGAGTTAAGAGAATAGTTAATCTTAGGTTATAACTTAGCCTACTAGCCTGGGTTCAATTCCCCAGTACCCATGTAAAGCCAGAAGTACAAAGTGGCACATATGTCTGGAGTTTGCAGTGATAAGAGGCCCTGGCACACCTATAGTCTAACAAATAAATAAAAATACTTTTTTAAAAAGATAATTGTGTGTCTGAGGCTAGCCTGGGCTACATAGCAAACCCTTATCTCAAAAACAAAGGGTTGGGAGTAAGGTGCAGAGCACTTGCCTAGTTTATGAGAACTGGATTTGATTCCCAGCAGTGGGGAAAAAGCTGGGGATGGTGGCCCACACCTGTAATCCAAGCCCTTGGGTGGCAGAGGCAGGAGCATTTACAGTTCAAGTCCAGCTTGGGCTACACAATGAGGGACTATCTCAAAAAGAGCAAGAAAAGTGAAAAATAACAGAACAGCTACATAGGGGAAAAGAGGAAGCGACAGCATGTGACAGGGATGTCCCTTAAGGACTAGACTGCACTGCTGATAATAAACAGGGGTTCTTCAGTTTTTGTTGGGTTTTTTTTATAGTAAATATTCCTTCCTACTGTAAGCCACCAATATGGGTTCTTTTCTTTTTGTTTTTTTTTTTGGGGGGGGGTTGTTTGTTTGTTTTTGTTGCCTATGTGGTAGGAAGGGCTGCCCTTTCCCAGCACACATGTGGAGGTAAGAGGATAAACTCTGGAGTCAGTTTTCACCTTCCACCTTGTTTGAGGTCCCCGCTGTTCACTGCTGCCCATGCCAGACTAGCTGGCCCACCAGCTTCCAGGAATTGTCTTGTCTCTACCCCCATGGTGCCATAGGAGTGCAGGAGTTACAGATGCTCAATACTACCATGTCCAGCATTAAGTGTGTTCTGGAAATGTGAATTCAGGTCATCCTGCTTATATGGCAAGCACTTTATCCACTGAACCATCTTTCCAGCCCCCTATAGCAATTCTTGAAAAGAGGATGAATTTAGTCCTATCTAAGCCTTGAGCTCACTTCTTCCCAGTGCTAACTCTAAATGGAGCTAGAACAGCCATATTTAACAACAACAACAGCAAATCAAGTAATCCCAGTTACTCTTTCTGATAAATGATGAAAAATTTTAAGTATGTACCACATATTACTTAATTACATATTTACATATGTTTAACATATGAATGTTTATCTAAACTCATATTAACTGAGAATCCTATATTTTATCTGACAAGCCTAGGTGCAGTGAAAACATGGAGCAATAATCAATCAAATTTCCTCACTTGGGAGCAAAGGCTAAGAACCAAAGAAAGGAAGTAGTTTACCTCAGCTTGAACCTAAAGGCCAAGGAAGTGAATACTCTTGGAAAAGAAGAAAACATACTCTACTTTAGGGTCCACTCACATTAAACATCCAATTCTTGCTCACCTCACATAGGTTCTAAATGGACAAACTTTTAAAAGAGGGTAAGTTTCCATCTCCCCTTTTCTGATTTTTTTTGTTTGTTTTTGTTTTTGTTTTTCGAGGTAGGGTCTTGCTTTAGCCCAGGCTGACCTGGAATTCACTATGTAGTCTCAGGGTGGCCTTGAACTCATGGCAATCCTCCTACCTCTGCCTCCCGAGTGCTGGGATTAAAGGCGCGCACCACCACCGCGGCTAGATTTTTATTTTATTTTATTTTTTAGAGAGAAAGAATGCATGCTGTTAGGGCCTCTTGCCACTGCAGATCAACTCCAGATGCACGTGGCACTTTGTATGTCTAGAGAACACAGGCACTGGGGAACTGAACCTGCACCTGCAGGCCTGCAAGCCAGTGCATTCAACCACTGAGACATCATCTCTCCAGCCCCTCTGATTTTTTTCTTTTTTTGACACAGTTTCAAGTAGCCCAGGCTGGCCTGGAACTCCCTGAGGCTAAGAATGACCTGGAACTCTGGATCCTCCACCTCCCAAGTGCTGGGATGACAAGTGTGTATCATCACACCCAGCAGACTTTTCTTTTTTAACACCAAACATTCAAGTTTCAGCACAGCTCTTGCTAATAAATTCCAGAAACAGCAAACTGGTAAACTATGCATTGCCCTCAATTAAAAATGTCCTGGTAATTGCCTTTGCCTGTGTTCACCATTTCTCATTCTCTATACCAAACAATATTTTTTTCTCCTAAACTCATTCTCTCAAAAATCAAAATTCTCTTGCTTCAGGGTTTCAAGATTTAGTAAAAGAGCACGTCCACTCTATCCCATGACTCACGCATTCTCACAGTTTCCGCGATTTGATTGCCCTCCCATAAATCTTCCACTCACATCCTGTACCTGTGCAATTAGGTGTGACGTCTCTCTAGTCTAAACAGACGTTTCCATCCCCTGGGATTGGGATGGACAATGAAAGGCCTTTATAAGAAATGCAGGGGCCTTATTCAAGGACCCAAGTCATATACCAATTATTCCTCTAATTGTGTAACACACCATTGAACAAAACCAAGAAAAATTAGAAAACTCCACACACATAATTCACCTTCAGAGCTCATCAAACTAAAAAAAAAAAAAGGATCACCTCTACTCCGCGGTAAGGCTTGTCAGCCAGCCTACGACCCTGGAGATCCTGGGGATGGAGACAGCGAGACAGAAAAGGGTCTTCTTTGTTATTTTTACAGGGTTCCAAGTAAGGGTTTTTTGTTTGTTTTAAGGAGGTTCCATTGCGTGAAAAGAAACATGGAAAACAAGAGCCATTATGACGCTCGCTAACAAGTTCTCCGTTAAAAACTTCACCGGGACGAGCGAGACTCTAAATCCTCCCCGACAGAAGCCGGTCACGACAAGCGAACGCAGTCACGTACCTGAGGTTCCGCCCGGCGGCAGGAGCCTCGGCACGCTCATCCCGGGGCGGCGACCGGCCCACGCCCACGCCGCGCACCGCGGCCACGCGAGCCCCAGGGCCCGGCCGGCGCGGCGGCGGTGAAGGTGGTGGCGGCGGGAGCCGAGCGCGGGGCCCACCTGTCGCCGTCCCCGGCGGCCACACCCCCCCCCCGCCCGCCGCCGGCGGACCGCGCTGCGCTGCGCCTGCGCAACCTGGGCGAGCGCGGCGGGCGGCTCAGGTGGGCGCCGAGCTCCGGGCGCCGCCGGCCCCGAGCACGCCCGAGCCGCCGCTGCGTGCCGACGGCCGCCGCCGCTCCCCGGCTCGCGCCCCACTCCCCCGCGCGGACGCCGCCGGCCGTCACGTGACCCGCACGTCACGTGCCCTCCGGGGCGCGGGCGGAGGCGTTGCCCGGCGACCGCCAGCCTCCCGCGTCGTCGTCGGAGCCTCGGCGTGCCTCCCGTCGTCGTGCGCTTGGAGAAATTCAAACAAACAAAAAGAAGAAACGACTTTTTAAAAGATATTTTTACTTATTTATTCGCAAACAGAAATGGAGAGAGAATGGGCGCGCCGGGGCCTCTCGGCGCGGGAGCCGCGCAGCGAGCGCGTCGGGCTTCTCGGGGGTCCTGGGCAATCGAACCTTCGCCGCCGAGCCAAGCCTTTCCCCAAGCTAGCGGTAAAGGCTTTGTTTGCTTTAACAGGTTTTTGTTTCCTATTGCTCCTTAATCTGCAGTGACTTTGGTTATGTATAGTATGTATTTAGTTATATATAAATAAAGTTTTAATTTTGTGAGTATTGGTCTTTGTATAAGTAAATGTTTGATTCAGCTTTTGTCCACATTAAACTTTCCTGATTATACCTCAGGATTGGCTTTTAGTGATCTTTTTCCCCTAGTGCTGTGGATTGAATGAACCCAGGAACTCTCACAGAAACGAGGCAAAGCACTTTTTCACTGAATTACAACACCAGCACTTTTGGCTATTTCTGTCCCAACCCTTTCAGTGATTATTTCTACCAATGCCTGTTTTCCTAAATCAAGCTTTATCGAAGTGAAGCTTCTAGCCTACAATTCTGATCACTTTGCATACTTGGCTGTCTAAAGAACTAATTGTCAGAGTCAATGCTCCAGATGGGTACAGCAAATCCAATCTTTGTATAGAAGGTGAACTTTCTTCATACAGGTCTTTTGTTTTTGTTTTGTTTTTCCAGGTAGGGTTCCCTCCCACCCAGGCTGACCTAGAATTCACTATCCAACTTATGTGATCCTCCCACCTCTTCCTCCCAGGGCTGGGATCAAAGATGTGTGCCATCAAGCCCGACCATACAAGTCTTTAGATATGCATAAGAAGTGATCATGAAAAAAAAAAAAAGAAGTGATCATGAACTGTAGCCACAACCTGAGAGACTTCCTGCTGCTTCTAGCAACAGGTGTTCCATGAAGGTAGGCCCAGTGTAATGCCGGCAGCATCCCTGATAGTTAAAAAGGGTTGGTTAACTGATCCTGCCATCCTACTATAGGAAGTGATGCAGCCTTCATCATTCCAGAGGCATATGTGAGTTTTGTAGAATTACTAGGGAGCATTATTCATTCAGGCAACAGTCGTCTACACTTTGCAATGCTAAAAGTCACTGACCTAAGGCATTAATTACGTAAATGCAACAAACTAGTCACTAACGCACTAGGATAAGAAGACCACTCACAGAAAACAGGTAAGGGGAGAGCTACATGAGCACATATGCGCTGAATACTAAGAGAAGGGCCTCAGTGTGTTTTTTGCACCTGACAGATTGGGTAAAATGAGAGTTTGAGTTTGGCAGAATAGGAATCACAGAGAAAGTACAGCAACTAAGATATAGTGGTGGGGTTAACGACCTGATTGCAGAGATAAAGCACATGGTAACATTTCTTAAAGGGAAGCAGGAACCACCAGAAATGTGTGCACTGAGACTTTTTTTGTTTAGTTAATCACATACTAAAGGTGAGAAACAAAGGACAAATATGGGAAGGAAATCCAGAGGCAGACTGGAGATTTACCTTAGATCAGGTGAACAAGAAAAATAGAATAGGCGGTTTAATATAAAATTTAGATTTATTTGAATTGGACTGAGATCCAAATAAAATAAATCTAAGAGAAAGAAACAAAGTATAGTTTCAGTTGGCACATGAGCACAAAGCTGCAATCCCAGCTACACCAGTGGCTGAGGCCAGAGATCACCTGATTTATGAACTAGAAGCCACCCTGTTAACGTAGCAAGACCCATAGTAAATGATAAGAAATAAAATTTAAAGGTCAATTAACACCTCCAAACTAAATGTGTTGAACTTTTTGATAGTGGCACTGGGTATAGATAGTTTGGTAGGCTTGATGCTGGGCTTGAGATAATGGGTTGGGTGGAATCAGACCCAACCTCATGTCAGTGGCAAGTGTGGGTGTTACTGTGGACCTTTTTTTTTTCCTCCAGTGTGGTCACATTGAATAAATAATTTTTTTTCTGCTTTTCTTATTTGTTTGATTGGCCAATTTGAGGATGGGTAGCTGGAGCTGGTTTGTGGAGGGTCATCAGATTCTGAACATAAAAACTCTGATCATACTTTTATCGGTAAAAGAGTTTAAGATTTGAGTTAGAATGAGGCAGGGTCAATCAAGCAATTCAGGACACTGCTCCTTGACAGCCCCTTTACCAGTAGAGTCATTGTGCTAAGGCCCATCCAGCTACAAGGTAAGGTAAGAAAGGACAGCATAGAACAGGGTTGAGTACAAGTGTATAATCTGTTCTTGCAGTGACCTGTCAGGAAAAATATACAACTCATGTACATTCATGATGGCTCATACATACACTTAAAATTATGAAATATTCTGGCCACCCACTCTGGAGGAGGGACCTCCTCATTTACTTAATCCTTCCTGTAAGCAACTTCAGAGACCCACCCAAGATTACTGTGGATTACTAAATAGGTCAAATCGACAACAAAACTTAACATCACAATTGCATAGTTTGCAGGTTCACTGCCTGACAAGACTGTTGTCCTCCAACACCTCAAATAGCACTTTCTAGTACTATGACAGCTACCAAGCAGGCAGAAGCCTCCAGCTCAGTCCCAGCTTTATTTCTCAGTGCCCTACAACAGAAACAAGTGATGTCTTTAACAACAGGGTCTTACCATCTACTTCTGCTTGGCAATCAAAAGCATTGGAAATAGCTTGACTTGATTTTGGAGGGCCTTGAGGACCTCACTGGAAGGTGTCCAAACCTGGGCATTAGAATTTTCCTGTAACAAACTATGGCTTCTGGGTTCAGCAGTGTCCACCCTCATAAGGTATTTCTACCCAAATTCTTTTTTTTTTAATTGTATTATAAAATTAGCTAGTCAAGAAGTAGGTTTCCATCACCTCTCAGCCTTTTGGCTAAGGTCAAGTGTAGTGAAATAGGTTTCCACATGACATTTTCATAAGGAAAGATGGTTTTTCTTGGGTCCTGTTACAAAGTAATTGAAACAGACTCAGTCACATCTTTCAAATCTTGGCAAAGATGGTGCTGAAATCTCGCTTCACCAATTTCACACTGTTTTCCTTCTAAGGACAGACCAAATCATATTAAAATGAGAACATAAAACTACAAGACTTTCAAATCATTTTAAATTTCATACAAGGTGTATTACCTGCATATTCTGGAGGCACTCACAGGACATCTGCTGAAAGGAGTTCAGCAGACACTCAGAACATGCTCTGGTGTTAGGTCAAGTTGTTTTCCACTGTCCTGGAGGTCAAGGCATGACAGGGCTGCTTTCTTTCCAGCCCCTCTTTTTGATTTGTGGGTGTGCTTCATTATTGAGTTTTCACCTAGATTTTCCCCTGAGAGCCTGGCCTTCTTATAAGGACACTGGTATTAACGGCTTGGGTTAGGACATCGATATTAGGAAGATAAGGGCAGGGCTGGAGAGATTGCTAAGTGGTTAAGTCACTTGCCTGAAAAGCCTAATGACCCAAGTTTGAATCTCTAGTACCCACGTAAAGCCAGATGCATAAGTGGTGCATGTATCTGGAGTTTACTTACAGACTGGTGCACACATTTTTAAAAAAAAAAAAAAAGAAGAGAAGCTGGCGTGGTGGCACACTCCTTTAATCCCAGCACTCGGGAGGCAGAGGTAGGAGGATCACCATGAGTTCAAGGCAACCCTGAGACTACATAGTGAATTCCAGGTCAGCCTGGGCTAGAGTGAGACCCTACCTCGAAAAACAAAACAAAACAAAACAAAAAAAGATGAGAGCAGACCACAACTCACCTCACATAGCTGGTTCTCTGCAGACCCAGCAGTCTAGCATGTCATCTTCATACACTTGAAAATTCATTTCTGCCTGGTCCCCCACTCTCTGATGTGTGTTCCCCATATCTATCCCTATTTCAGAGAGGGGAAACAAAGAACAGTGTGGTTGTAGGAGTGAGCACAGAACCTCCTTATGCTGTATAGTAACAGAGACCCATGCCCACCACCTTCTCTGAGGGTCATCAGCATCACAGCCCAGAGGTCTTCTGCTCCCTGGATCCACCTGTGGACAGTCTCCTGGTCCCACCCTCTCTGACCTACTCCAGCAGCAAGGAAAGTGTTTCCCTAGCCCTGGGTGATTTCAGAGTCAACATGCACATGCCTTTCTCTGCAGAGAGCTCAGAACCATGATGACAATGTTACCCACAGGTGCCAAGGCCCTCCCTGCCTGTACTGTATGAGCAGGACATTCCATGGTTTGGGATGTGGGCTGGGAGTGATTCATGACTAGAGGTCTCCTGTGGTCTTTCATGGCCTTGGGGAGTGGGACATCTGTGGGGAGCCTCCTACCCTCATTCTCTGTGCTCAGGAATCTGACCATCCCAGCCTGCCAGGATTCTGTGTATATGCTACACCCTCCTCAAGAGCATCACTAGTACACACTGTGCTTTCTAAGGTAAATTATAGGATGATAAAAGTGGGACCTGGATATTTATAACCCCCTGGTTTATTTCCCTCTTGAAGTTCTATTGCTTCACCTTGAGCCTGTCTTCATGGCCCAAGGAGACTCTACAGGCCAGATTTATTAAAAGGAGAAACAGGTGGGGTTTTTCCTCTTTTTAAGGGCAAACCCTAAAAATTATGAAAGTCACTCCTGCTCCCGATCTATTGGAGTTACCTTAGTCCTATGACTAGAACCAAGGTGTGAGAAAGTCTAGAATCATCTTCAGTTTATGGCCTATGTCTGCATCCACATAGCAGACACCAGCACAGTAACGGTTAAAGAGGGATACTGAGAAAACCCATGTGTAGTAAAGGTAGAACCCAACAACCAAACCACTCATTCAGAGAAAGGTGAGGTAAATGTTTAGAAGAGATGGACTTTGGAAGGAGAAGAACATGAGGCCAGATGGCCTCTACAGGGGCTCCTGTGGAGTAAGATTGGCCTGTGCACCCCAGGACTGCAGATGACCTGGTCTCAGGTCCTTTCTCCTGTGCTTCATCAGAAGCTCCACCTCATCCCCATCAATACAGTTCAGAGCTGTCCTGAGGTTTGAATACAGTGTTCCCCAAGGAGTCATGTACTAAAGGCTGTGTCTAGATGGTGGCATGACTGAAAGGCGACTGGATTGTGAGGCTCTAATCCATTAACAGAGGGCATTAGGAGATGGGCCTAGCTGGAGGAAGTGGTACCCTGGGGTTATTGCCCTTTCTCTATTCTTTCTCTCTTGTTCTCTCTTCTTCCCTATCCTCTCTCCTCTCTCTTCTAGGTAAACCCTCCCTTAGATATTCTGCCACAGCAACAAAAAGTAATACAAACATGCTTTGAATAGTGGTGACATTTTAAAAGAATTTTGGTTTTTGCCTTATTTTGAATGATGAACCAGCCTCTTGCATTTAAGGTGACTTTTTTAATATTTTATTTATTCATTTTCAAGCAGAGAGAGAGAGAGACAGAGAGACAGAGAGAGACAGAGAGAACACCAGGGCCACCACCTTGTGGTAAGTCCTGGGGAATTGAACCAGGGGCCTTAGGCACTGGAGGCAAGTGCCTAAACCGCTGAGCCATCTCTCCAGCCCCTAAGGTGACATTTTTAAACCTTTTTCTGACACTTTAAATGTCAGTATGCAAGCTAGCACATCTTTTCTGGTGAGAGATAGCTTAGTGCTTAAAGGTACTTGCTTGCACAGCCCATTGGCCTAGGTTCAATTCCCCAGTTCCTATATAGAGCCACATGCAGAAAATATGTATGTTTGTTTGCAGTGGCAAGAAGTCAAGGCATTGTCTCTCTATGAAATAAAATAGACAAAAAGGCCTCTCCAAAGCCTTGACTCAGGGTTCCTGAGCATGGTCAAGAGCTGCTGCCCTCTGGTGGCCCTTGTTGGTGGCTCTCACAAATCTAGTATACTAAGGACAGTTTCCATGTATGTCTCAGTAGAGAAATTCACAAGTTCATTTTGATAAACAAATATAAAAACATACTATGTTACATAAGCAATACTTAAAGATCTGTAAAATAATTACTAATTTAAGACTTTGACAATATATGATAGATTGCAAATGTTTTATTATGGCTATAGTTTGGTTTTCAGATATTTATTTTTTGACTTAGAGAATGGGTGTATATGGGCATGCATGTGAGAGTAATATATGAATAAATGAAATTTAAGAACTACGGTTTCCATATTTTAATGTAAACATTGTGGGCTAATTTTAGGTAGTTGTAACTAGTAAAGACAAAAAATAAATAAAACATGTAGTTTCTACTCACCATAAACTAACTCTGAAGTTTGAACCTTAAGGAAAATGTAAAGAAATGTTATCCCAGCAGCCTCTCTACTCAAGTGTCCTAGTCTCTGTTATTTCTGAGCTTATTTTCCTTTGGTTCTTGGGACAGTTGAAGGGTGGAGAGGCATCTGGGCAGATAACATACACATATTTCCTTCTTGGTCCATGAAGTCTGGGGTGGAAGGACAGAGAGTTTTATCAAAGCTAGCAGTTCTGTGTATTGAAGCCCAGGATCAGGCTCCCTTTAAAAAAAAAACCTCTCCTTGGTTTGTCCAGCTGCATCCACCCTGACTTTGAATAACATCAGAGGCTGTGGCAAAGGGAACCTCCTCCCACTGGTCTCCTGGCAGCCTCCAAGAGCTCCCGGCCCTACGGGCAGGTTTGCAGGCATCAAAGACTAACACCACTTGCTGTTTGTGGCCAGGAACATAGCATGTGCGGTTGAGGAGAATACCATCATAGGTGACTTGGAACTCCCAGTGTCCTGTAGCAAGCACCTCACTGACCAGGAGTAGAATGATGATTCCATAAGTAGGGTTCAGCATCTGCATAAAGAAAAATATTACGCCTCAGAGGGTTGTTCCTTCTGGACTGAATAATTTGTGTGGGTATCAACCTGTCTTATGAGCCTTGAGGGGAGCCAATGAGGGCCATTTTCTTTTGTGTCAAATATGCAGGCTGATCCTCAGCCCCAAATCAGGACTGGATCTGGTCCTTTCCAAACAGAAGTGAGGGGATCTTTCCACATGACCTGTGCATAGCCATCAGAAGATTGTGGATGCCATAAGCAATCAGCGGCAGTTTTGCCATTGAGGTCCAAAGTCAAGAAGTTGATTATAAAGAGGGCATGATGTAAAATATTCTTAAAGGATCCCTTAGTTGGATAAAAATTTACTGCTTTTAGTTTATTCAGTGTGTTTTTGAGTGTTTGGTGAGCCCTCTCAACTATACCTTGCCCTTGAGGGTTGTAAGGAATACCAGTACATGTTTGATTGGTAATTGTTTGCAGAAGGCCTGAAAGTTTTTTCCCATGTAACCAGGTCCATTATCTGTTTTAATAGTCTGTGGCTTGCCCAAAACAGTTAGCCCCTCCAGGACATGAGCAATCACATCTTTTGAGGCCTCACCAGTATGTAAGCTTGCATGTATGAATCCACTAAAAGTGTCTATGGTGACATGAATATATTTCATTTTTCCAAATGGAGGGTAATGAGTAACAACGTCCATCTGCCACAATTCTCCCAGGGTCAGGCCTCTAGGATTAACTCTGAGATGGGGTACAGGCAAAAAGGTGACACAGTGTTGACACTGTTTAACAATCTGTCATGCCTGTTCTCTAGTGATTTTAAACATGAGCTGGAGGGTGTGGGAATTTAAGTGATGAAGTTTGTGGGCTTGTTGTGCTTGAGCAATAATAGGGTCTTGGCTTAGGTATAGGGTCAGGCGCGTAGCCTGATCAGCTTGCTGATTGCCCTCCGTGATGGGCCCAGGGAGGTCCATGTGCGCCCGCACATGTCCTATAAAAATTGGGGCTTGTCTCTTTTGTATGAAAGCCTGAATTTGAGAAAACAATGAGGAGGCATTGGTTGTGGGTTTGATATGAGAAACAGTTTCAAGGAGGGGAACAGATTGTGCTATGTAAGCACTGTCAGTGTAGAGGTTAAATTTTTGGTCAGGATAGAGGGGAAAAACGCTAAGAACAGCACAAAGTTCAACAAGCTGTGCAGAGTCATAGGGGGTGGAAAAGGATCTTGTTTCAGAGTTGGTCACTAGAGCAGCTTGCCCATTTGAAGAGCCATCAGTAAAGATCAAGAGAGCGCCAGACAGGGGGTGAGGGCTGGTTAACTTTGGGAACAAGAAGGCATGTTTTTTGGAGAACTGTATCAACTTATCAACAGGGTAATGGTTATCTATGACACTAGAGAGATTTACACAAGCCACAGACCTAAGATCATCATTTTGTATGAGCCAATTGACCTGATTGGGTGTATAAGGGGTGATAATTTTGTGAGGGTCTTTGCCAAACATCTTTCTACTGTACTCTCTACCCAATTGAATAAGCTTTCCTACCTGATGGGTGTAGGGGAAAGAACTTGAGAGGGGTGGCCGTGATATGGATCCAATAAAGGGGGCCATCCTGCCACATAACTCCTGTGGGGGAGTATGAGGTAGGGCAAATAATGAATGAAAGAGGCTTTTGGTAGTCCAGATATGAAATGTGTTGAGCCGCTCTAGCTTGCTCGACCAGGGAAAGTGCCTGTTGGGCCTCCGCCATCAGGGCTCTGGGAGATGTAGGGTTAGAGTCTCCCTTCAATATTTCAAAAAGAGGCTTAAGGTCTCCAGTGGTCAGTTTAAGATAGGGGCATAACCAATTAATGTCCCCTAAAAGTTTCTGGAAATCGTTCAAAGTTTTAAGGTGACTAGTGCAAATCTGGATTTTCTGTGACTGAATCTTTTTAGAAAAGAGTTGAAAACCTAAAAAAATTATAGGGAGTTCCAATTGTATCTTATCAGGGGCTATTTGAAGGCCACAACGTGTAAGGGCAGCCATCAATCTTTGGGAGGCCATAAGCAGGACTGAGGGTTGGGGGGGCAGCAAGCAAGATATCATCCATGTAGTGGACGAGATATAAGTTAGGGTACAAATCACGGAATGGGTCAAGGATCTGAGCCACATATTTTTGACACAAGGTTGGACTATTAGCCATTCCTTGTGGCAGGACCCACCACTGGTACCTATGCATGGGTCCCTTAAAGTTTATGACTAACAGACTAAATGCAAAGTGGCTTCTCTCAGAAGGATGGGGGGATGGAAAAGAAGCAATCTTTGATATCAATGACTATTTTGTAAAATCCCTGGGGTATAGCCGCAGGGGATAGAAGACCAGGTTGGAGTGCTCCCATAGGGACCATGACCTTATTTACCTCTCTTAAATCCTGTAAGAGCCTCCATTTTCCAGTTTCCTTTTTTTTATAACAAAGATGAGAGTGTTCCAAGGAGAATTAGTGGGTTCCAGGCGTCCAGCTGCTAACTGTTCCTGCACTAACTCTGTAGCAGCTTGTAGCTTTTCCGCTGTGAGGGGCCATTGGTCAATCCATACAGGTGCAGCTTATTTCCAAGTAATCCTGTCAGCATGGAATGCAGCATGACCAATGACCCTTAAGGGAAAGGAGACTGGGAGCCAAATCCTAGCCCGTGCCTATTTTGATTGGGAGAAACTTTTAATGGTGAAGGGTTTCCTTGTGGCTCTCTTCCTAATCCCTGGCCTGGTAGGAAGCCCTGTTTGAGCATTTGTGAGGTGACAATCTCATTAGGTTTACACATAATAATTTTCATTTGTGACAGGATATCTCTTCCCCACAGGTAGTTCTGAGACCACATAAAGCTGGACTGTGCCAGTGTTTCCCTCCTCATCTTTCCATGTCAAAATTCTGGAGCTTTGTAAGGGGTTGGAAGTTTGACCAATGCCCTTCAAATGGGTAAGAGAAGGGCTGCAAAGCCAAGAAGCAGGCCAATGCTTTTGACTAATTATAGTGGCATCTGCTCCAGTATCAAGAATGCCTTCAAAGGGCTTATTATCCAAGAATAATTTTAGAGTAGGTCGTTCAGAAGTTAAAGCTTGTGACCAATAGACATCAGAGGATCCAAAACATCCCTTTCCCCGAGACTGTGGGTGAGATGGGAGACTACTGTTAAGAGGAAGGATGACTAGTTGTGCCAGCCGCTGGCCAGGGGTCACAGGAAGCGGCCGATTTTTGGAGACTGCAATCAAATGAATCTCCCCTTCATAGTCATTGTCAATCACCCTGGGGATCACTTACAGGCCATGTAAAGCTGTGCTACCGCACCCAATAATGAGGCCAAAGGAATCAGGAGGGAGTGGCCCAAAAACTCCAGTGGGAATTAATTGAGGGCCTTCTGAAGGGTTTAATATTGTTCTGGTGGTGGAACGGAGGTCATGTCCTGCACTTCCTGGGGTGGCTCGTACAAGACTGGAGATGGGTCTGTCAGAGTGATAGGGGACTGTTGTGGAGGGACAAACCTGATTGCGCCAGGGAACTGTCTCTGAGGGAAGGGGCCCTGGTGCTGGCCCCTCCTGAAGTTTCCCGAGTCGTGAGACATGGGAAGTGGGTTGCCTTGTATATCAAATTTAGAAAGGCATTCTGAAACCCAGTGTCATCCCTTCTTACATTTAGGGCAGAGGGGGGGGGTGCTTGTCCTATTGCCCCTGGGGGGGCTGGGGGGGGTCCGAGGGCTGAAGGGCGCCCGTGGAGTGGGCAGTCTTGAGCAAAATGGCCAGGTTTTTGGCATGAAAAGCAGCCCTCTCCTTTATTACCTTGAAACATTTTGAGGCAGCGCCAATGGCAAGGGCAATACTGCGTGAAGCAGTGTCTAGTCTGCACAAAGCTTGATGTACTCGGAAAGTGTTTTATTACACCTGTGCGGACGCAAAGCAGATCAGCAGGCTGAATTGGCGTTTTCAAAAGCAAGATGTTTGATTATTTCACTTTCAGTTTCCTCTTTACCGAGGACCCGTTCGCACCTCTATCAGGCGTCCGACAAATTCATTGTAAGGTTCTTGGGGACCCTGCCTGACTTTAGTGATGGAAGAAAGCAACGAACCAGTGGCTGGAATGCACTTCCAAGCTTGTAAAGCCGCATGTTGGACCTGAATAATGAGACCTGGAGAGAAATTGGCTTGAGACTCATTGGAATTAAACGGAGGCTAGCCCAAAAGCCGGAGGGTCCACCGGGCAGTTTCATTTTTCAGAGCATTTTTCTTAGCCAAGTCCTGACATCTTTCTGTGTAATCAGCCTTCCAGGAAAGGTATTGTCCCCGACTGAGAACTGCTTTGGCAAGCATTTCCCAATCATTTATGGTCAACCACTGGGCACTGAGGGTCTCTAGAAGAGAGAGAGTGAAGGAGGCAGTGGGGCCGTATGCTGAAACAGCACTCTTAAGCTCTTTGATTTGTTTAAACCTGAAGGGGGTATAACCCTGAGGGCGTATGGCCGTTGTCTCTCACCCTGCAAGGGCAGCCTGTTCTGGTTCCTCATCAGCTTCAGACTCTATCTCATCTTCATTCCCCTCTCCTTCCTCATCTTCCTCTTCTATGCCTGAGGGCTCGGCACCTGAATTGGAGCAGTAGGGGCTTCTGTGACCAAACTGTTTCTGACTCTAGAGCAGATGATTGGAAAAGCCATAAAGTGGCGAGAAGTTCCTCCCTGTCTGTGGCTCTTTTTAATTTTACCTGCGGTATTGGGGTTGGGGGAAGTAAGATCCAAGTCTAATTGTCTGAGGGCCTGAAGCAACTGAGCCCTTTCTTTTTTAATCTGTAAAGGGGAGGACAGTGCAGAGGTTTCTTCAGTGAGCTGACGGATATCTTTCTGAGTAATATCTGTTGCTAAGGGTGTGAGCAGAGGGATAAGCTGAAGTGGGTCTATCGAGGGAAAGGGTGGGGGAGGGTCACATGTTAGACCCCTGGGTTCCACAGTCAGGGATGTTTGATTCAAAAATTAGCCAACCCCTTCAGGATCCTGATTCTCCACTTGAAGAGATGCTAGCATTGGCGAGCACCAGTCATGACCTTCTCAAGCAAGCTGATCCTAACTGAGGATGGGATGGCTGGATCTGCCTCAGGACAGGACTGATTTTCTATATGGGAAGAGGATTATCTAATCTCACCTTCCCCAACAACACCTAAGAAAACACTAGTTTAGATAAACCCCTGGTCCCAGTCATTGGAGAACCTGAATGTGTAGGCTCTTCCCCGAACTGTACCCATCTCCCAATAAATTCTATAGCCCCGAAGGTACTTACTTTGCCTGCCCTGATGGGACTCACACATGCTACCCTGAGGCGGAATGTGTTATGGTTTTTCTGGCACCAGACTTAGATGTCCTCCCGGGAAATGAAGTTAAACAATATCTGATGCCCTCCTCACCCAGGACCAAACAAAATCCAGTCCTACTCCGTCTTCCTGGGCACAGCCATAGCTGGTGTGATGGCTATTGTTGCTACTGCTATCAGAATCCAGCAGGTACAATATAGCCACTTGACATATCAGGTAAAAAAGAGACTTTCCCTGGTCCAATAGTCTATCAAAACCCTTCAAAACCAACTTGACTCTCTAGCTGAGCTGGAAATTAAAAATAGGAGGGGACTAGATCTCGAGACTGCTGCTGAAAAGAGAGGAATTTGTGTCTTCCTGGGTAAGGAATATTGTTTCTATGCTATCCAATCAGGAGTAGTCAGGGAAACTGTCAGACAACTCTTGGAAAACATCAAGACCTGATACAAGTCCAACAAACAATTCAATGAAAGAGACTTGGATCTCATGAGCCCATGGCTCGGCCCCCTCCTGATCCCCTTGTAATGATTCTACTAATTCTCTCTTTCAGTCCATACATTTTCAGATGTTTTTCTGAATTTATTCAGGACAGATTACAAGCCTTCACCTCACAAGAGTGACTTCTTCATGAGCACAAAGTACCACCCCTTAATGAACCTTGATGCCTGCTCTTCCCCAGACCCTGCTGAGTCTCTTCCTTAAGGATTGATATCCTTTTGTCAGCAGGGAACAATCTTAAGACTCTCTATGCCTCTTGCTTTACCCCAATTCTTTTCACCCTTTCAGAGCTGGGAAAAGAAGGACTGAACTCTCATAACCCTTCTGTGGTTCCCAGGCCCCACATGTTCACACCTGGAGGAGTTGATTATACATCAGAAGGTTTCTACCTCTGATAAGCTCTTTGAAAGGAGTCTAACACCTGGCTCCTTGATTTAAATCCCCAAGGATGCTATTTGTCCCTGATAAACATTCCCAAGGACCTCTCAGCCTGAGAGGTAACCTGTAAAGGCTATTAGATTGAATAATGGCTCTCTGTGTCCAGCACTCACCATTCCCCATCACTCCCAGGGTCTTTAAAAAAAAACCCTCAGAACTTCCAGCATTGGACACTGTTTCGCTTCTGCCTCTGCTGCCCCCTCATTGCCTCTGGAGTAAAGCAGTCCCTTTGTCTGAGTCTGGGATACTTTCTATTCCACTTTCCTTACAAGGAGGACAAACGTATGCCACAGGGATTTATTTCAAGGAACTAGGTAGAGATTGATTGTTAGTCTGGCAAATCAGAAACATGTGAAATGGGCTGGAAGCCCAGAAGACTTTTGTTTTGTTCTGGAGATGAGATTTCTTCAAGATATACAGGTTTTGTTATCTTTTAAATTTTTATTTTAATATTTTATTTATTTATTTATTTATTTGAGAGATAGAGACATAGAAAGAGGCAGATACAGAAAAAGTAAGTGTGGACACACCAGGGACCCCGCCACTTTAAATGAACTCCAGATGCATGTGCCACTTTGTGCATCTAGCTTTATGTGGGTACTGGGGAATAGAACTCATACTGTCAGGCTTTGCTAGCAAGTGCCTCTAACTGCTAAGCCATCTCTCCAGCCCCAGACAGGTTTTATTCTTTAAGCTCCTCAGCTGATTAGGCGTCATGTCATGATGGCCTGGGCCAGGATGATGTAGCTGTGATAGCTTCTACTGACTTGGAGCTTCAGTGCCTGGCAGATGGGGCTCCTCAAGGTGGTGATCCAGGCAGAATAGGGATCAGCTCTGATTATCAGAGGAAGAAAGATGAGGGGCAGATGGGCTGTCAAATAGAACAGGGTGTTGGAAGTGCCTTTGTCTACATTTGGAATGCAGGAGACCCAGTACAAAGGGCAAGTCTGTGGTCCTGGAGAACGCACATGGTGAGCCTGTGTCTTGTCACATTGGTATATGTGTGTAGGTGCAGATGTGCATGCTCCAGGCGTGCACATGTGGGGCCAGAGGAGGACATCAAGAGTTCCCCTACATCGTTCATTGGCATGTTTCCTTGAGATGGAGTCTCTTCAGTGATGTCAGGACTCACAGTTTTCATGAGGCCCAACAATTCTTTGGCCTCTGCTCTCCACAGGACTGGGGTCACAGACCAGCTGTCTATTTGGGTGGTGAGGAAATGAACTCGAGGCAGTCTAGGACCCCTCAGGCTCTCATGCTTGTGTGCTCTTACTCACTGAACCATCTCTCACTGCTCATACATCCTCCTCCCACCCCCAGACAACTGGCTTGCTGCTAAGCACACCTTGGACACTTGAGCTGCTAAAGGAATCATA
The DNA here is from genome assembly GCA_004024765.1 of Zapus hudsonius. Lineage (NCBI taxonomy): Eukaryota > Metazoa > Chordata > Mammalia > Rodentia > Dipodidae > Zapus > Zapus hudsonius. Next base: position 76,140 of record PVHP010001008.1, on the reverse strand, counting down.
CCTGGGTCTGGGCTCACAGGGAGGCTTCACAGGGACTGTCCCTTGTCAAGGATCTAAAAAGGAGAAAATGTCACCATGGAAAGAGAAATCCTTGCATAATACAATGAAGAACTTCAACACATGGATTCACGAACCCAAGTGATCCCTAAGCAATGCTCAGGACCACAACCATGCCACTTCATTCACTCTCAATACCATGTGGATCATAGGACTTGTCTCTGCAGAATGAGTCAAGCAATGGCATCAAGTGTTCCCATTGGTCACTCTGAAAATACTAACTGGGTCCAACAGAGACCAAAGGTCACCCTCAGGATCAGTCCTTCTTGCCTGTTGGAAACTCATGGCCTGGTCCCTTCAGAAGCACTTTGATTAGCTATTGTTGGGGGATGACCCTAGAGGTGTCTGAAGTCACTTTTTTTCTGGGATGTCTGTGACAAACCACTGCTGAAATGGTACCTTTCCTGCCTGATACTATGAAAGGAAGATGTAAAACAGGAATTCGGTAGTCATCTTTAATGGACACCAACATTATTATGAGAAAATTTGAAAGGCCATGACTGTTTACCTTGTCTGCTATCAGTGAAAAAAGAATTGATCTGGGGAAGTGTCCTTGGGGGGGGGCAGAATGGCTTCTGTTTGTCATGATTTTGGGTCTCCTACCCACAGCAAGGATTCCCCTTGACTGGCGGCCTCACTGAGTGGTATCCATTATTTGCCTTCCCCTCCCAGCTGGGAAGGTGTCTGTATCAGAGTGTTTCAGTTACCTTCTCATTACTGATTAAAAACATCTGACCAGAAGATACTTATGGGAGGAAAAGGACTATGTCAGGCTTACAGTGTATGAGGGGAAGTTTCACTGTGGCAGAGCAGTGGCTGGGTATCACATCTTGCCACAGCAGCTGGCAAGAAGCAGCAAGAGGTTAGCTAGCCCTGGCAAACTGGGATAATAAACCTCAACATCTACTCCAGTGTGGTAGTTTGCTTAAATATCTCCCAATAGATTCAAAAGTATATTAAAGGTTTTCCCCAGCCTTCTGGCTGGAGGAGATGTCACCTAAGCTGGATTCTAGGCTCCAGCCCTAAGGTGATTCTGGGGTGATGTGAAATTCCAGCTATACATATGCAAAGAGCAATCTGAGCTCAAGCCTGTAGTTCCTGGTTTTGGGGAGTTGTAGTGTGCTAGTTGGAGGTGCTGGATGGATTTCTCTCTCTGCCTGGATCTGTGAAAGGGGGACAACCTCCTTCACTATTCTGGAACTTCTCCTAGATCTGTTACTTTAATAAGTATTTTCCTCCCAAAACTGTGCCTAGTTGGAGATTCATCCCAGCAGCATGTGGCTGACTATGGCAGATTTGGTACCAGAGTGTGAGGTGATATTGCTGAGATGAATCTGACCATGTGGATTTTGGTCTTCTGGAACTTGTGTGCTGGAGGAATGGACATGTATTTGGTACTTACAATTGAAGATGCCTTCCAGAATGGTAAGTCATGTTTTATGGGCTATTCTGATGATAATTTAGAAATGCTCAGTGCAGAGAGAATTACATTTGGAGGCTTGGCTTGTGGCCTTTCTAAGGGGAAGGCGAGACTGAAGAAAACTTTAATGGAACAGTGTACCTGGACCAAGGGGTGGATGCATCCTACTGCCCATGACCAGAGAGTTTGGCCAAGGTTGAATTTAAGACTATTGTCCTTGGCTATGGATATCGAACTAAGAATTTAAGATTTAAAGTTGAAAAAAACCTCAAAGCAAGTTTAACTTACTGGTACAGAGACTGGCTTTTGATTATGGCCCAACTGCTTTACATTGAAACAATGACGATATGCCTGAGGTGTTTCCACCCAGGAAGGACAGAAAGATGGACTGTGCAAACTCTTTTGAAAGGAAATCCCTTAAGGAAAGGAACCTGCTCTTCAAGGCTTATTTTGTCCCTGAATTAACAAGCAGCTATGTCCTGCATACCTGGTATTGCTTTTGGAAGCATGAGAAATGCATGCATGGAGTGAGTCATGAAGTGCACATGATTCCAGGAGCTGCTGCTGAGATGTGGTATATGGAACAGGGTATGAAGTCCCTGATTGGCCAGTGAAGCCATTGGAAGATGGACCATGGTTTGCAATGGAGACCCGAAGATGTTTTGGATATACCAGGACTGTACAAGGGCTACCATGGAGTGCTGTTGGCTCAGGATGGAAGTTTTCCCCAGCTACTCAGTCAAGCTGGAGGGGCAGAATTGGAAAATCTGGAGACTGTCAGTCACTGGTTGTGCTGTGGGACTTGAACTGCAGATGTGGATGTTTGCTGATGTTTGTTGAGTTTGTATTGGACCTGTCTTTCCTTGTTATGCCTCATAGCATTTGAAAATGTTTACTTTGTGCCATTATATATTAAAAGTTTGTAACTTGTTTTGATTTTATAGAATTCAAAGTTAAAAGACAATCTTAAATCTCAGATAAGATTTGGGACTTTAGAACAGTCTTAAAGGTGGTAAAGACTGTGGGACCTTTAAAGTTGGATTGGACATAATATAGATGTTTATAAATCTATTTGGGGCCAGGGTGGATTGTGGTAGTTTGCTTAAATGTCCCCAGTAGATTCAAAAGTGTATTAAAGGTTTTCTCCAGCCTTCTGGCTGGAGGAGGTGTCACCTAGGCTGGATCCTAGGCTCCAGCCTTAAGGTGATTCTGGGGTGGATGTGAAATTCCAGCTATACATGTGCAAAGAGAAGTCTGAGCTCAAGTCTGGAGTTCCTGGATTTGGGGAGTTGGCGTGTGCTAGTTGGAGGTGCTGGATGGATTTTTCTCTCTGCCTAGATCTGTGAAAGGCAGAACTTCCCTGGATTTCCCTGGAACTTTCCCTGGATTTATTACTTTAATAAATATTTTCCTCCCAAAACTGTGCCTGGTTGGAGATTCATCCCAGTGGTGTGTGGCTGACTATGACACCCAGTGACACATCTCTTCCAGAAAGGCTCCACTTTGCAAAGCCCCCTACTAGCTGAGGAAGGAGGAAGACTTGATTACAAACACATGAGGCCATGGGACACATCGCACATTCAAACCTCCACACAGGTTTTATCCCATCATTTGCTCCTCCAGGTCTTTGTGTCCATGTTGGGATTTTTAGTAAAGCTCTGCACCCTCTGGGTGCTCACTTCCAATGCAAGGAGACACGTGAAAGGAACACTTAATGACATGAACTACACAGGAATCATTCTTGACTGTGATCACCCCGCTGTTCATAAGCTCTCCAACCGGTCCTTCAGTCTTTCCTGTCAACTTCCCTCTTCCCCACCCCTATGTCTTCCACTATTTTCCCCAGAACTATTTCCTCCTCAGCCTCTTACAAATAAAAATCCTTCTATTTGATTTTTTTTAGGTTCCCAATAAGCAGAATGCATTGACATTTGTCTTCTGAGGTGCTAGATGTACTAATAGGTGTGATTTAACCATCTCAGACTCTCTAGCTATAATTACATGTTCATAACGATGATCTGTCAATTGAAAAGTACATTAGTAAAAACATCAATAAAACCGGTTGCAGAAAATTAGCTAACTCATGCCACTGTCTCCTTGTGGTAAAGGGACAGTTCTACTCTGAAATGGGAAGGGTGTCTTTTTCCATATATTCTTGCATGACATACAACAAAAGTTTCAAGAAGTTATTAAATATCTTTTTGGGCCATTTTTTCCAGCACATACAGCCCAGGAAAGGGCTGCAGTCAAATCTAGGGGTGGTTCTGTGCGTAGGTGATTCTCTTCGGATGTGCTCAGTGGCAACATGGTCGTCTCTGGGTCACCTCCCCACACCCTCCCCACACACACACTGTTATGTGATATGGAGGTACTCTGGGGGGCTTTGTCAAGAGTGGGAACCTTTTGCAGGCAGGAGAGAGGAGTGGTAGGCATGATGAGTCTTCTGCTATCCTTCTCCCATACCTGCTGACTGTTGACACTCCTCTTTAGGTTGGAAGGAAGGTGGCAGGATCTTTGGGGGAGGAGTATGATGTCACCCTCAGATGCAAAGGCTTATTTTGTATTATGTGGTTTTCCCAGCAGTCATAATTTCTTTACATTTTCGATGTAGCATGGAATCCTTGATATCTTGTGTGTCATACAATACTGGCCAAAGCACAATTGCATCGAAATCAGGTTTGATGATCCAGTAAGTGTACTGGAGTTAGTTACAGAAGTGATGGATGACTCCAAGGCAGCTGCATTATCACCAAGCCCACCCAGCATAAGTGGTGAGTCACATGGGCCAACCTGCAGGCAGCTCAGATGGTATGAGTCATGGAAAACCCAAGCAGTTGTTTACCCTCTTACCTTTAAGGGGCCTTATAACTTCTTAATTTTAGAAAACTGCTACATAATACTGGTCAGTGTCTGTCCCTCAATAGTTGTTACTGCTCCTGTAACTTTGGGGAGTGGTCCCGTGACCTTTTAAGTTTCAGCTCTCCCAGACATGGACTCCTAAGTCTCCTGAGCTTCCCTTTTGCCTTAAGGAGGGAATATTCAATTTGGAGAAATTTGCTATACCACACACACACATACACACACACCTTGTCAGTCATAATTCTCTGTCCGGAAAAACTAATCTCTAAAAATGAAGGAGACACTCCTCTCAGATACAAACACTGTGGAAAGTTTTCCTTTATGAGGCCTTCCTTAGTTAAGGGTCCTCAGGTAAGGAGAGATGAAAGGACATTGGAGAATCACTCAAAGCTGTAGCAAGATATTAAGAACAGTAGTAAAGGTAAGTACATGGACAGTTGTGAAAGCCAAAACTAATTTTGCTTCCTCCAAGATGTGAGAGATGCTGTATAAAAAGCATCCAACTAGCAGAATGCTGAGACTCAAGGCATAGAGATGTCACACTCTGTGACCTCAATACCTGGAAGAGATTGGACTGGAGCTGTATGGGATCAGCATTTTATGTTATTAAGTTCAGCTGGAACAAGTTCACATCAGAATGTTGGGACTTGAGGATTTTCTGTGGAATACCCATGGAAAATTAGACTATACACAAATGAAGGAGAGATAGAAATTCAAATATTTCACTAAAAATTCAACTAGGGCTGGAGAGATTGATCAGTGGTTAAGATGCTTGCCTGCAAAGCCTAATGATCTGAATTTTATTCCCCCAAAACTCACATCACATAAATCCAGATGCACAAAGTAGAGCATGCATCTGGAGTTCATTTGTAATGGCTAGAGGCCCTGGTGTGCACATTCTCTCTGTCGGTCTCTCTTCTGTCTATCTCTTTGCTTGCAAATAAGTATTTTTTTAAAAATTCAACCAAATGCCCGCAATACAAGAAATGGGGGACAAGAAGTTTCAAGGCTAATGGAGAGCAAATAGCAAAGTGCCAGAGCAAGCTCTTCCTTCTCAATGATTACTGCAAATGTCATTATCCTTTCCTCTCCCCACACAGTAGAAAAACAGAGTTTCAGGATGAATGGAAAACATAATGCAACTATGTGTTGTGTGTGACTTACTTTAGACCCAAAGGTTAAAAGGTAGAATGGAAACACGTGGACAAAATCTTATGTGCACACTTCAAGCAGAAGGGAACAGAGTTACTGGGATGATGTACAAGTCAAGGTTAGGTTACAAGATACACAGGATGCTCTGTGTTATTAATAATTGCCCAAAGCAATAAGAAGATAAGCATCTTCAGTGATTCCCTTCCCAGGGCAGACAGGCTAGTGTAGACAGCTTGGATCATTGACCCCTATTTTAGATGGGCAAGGTCTGCAAGTGAGGTCTGCTGATGCTGTCAGCCAGCATGTTCTCCTGAAGGTGAGAACCAGTTCCTGGTGGCCCTACCATGGGAACATCATGTCATACCCATGGTCGGTATGGTTCTTCATGTCCAGATACATGGCCTTTAAGAAAGCAGCCAGGCTTGGGCTAGAGAGATGGCTTAGTGGTTAAGGCACTTGCCTCCAGTGCCTAAGGCCCTGGATTCAATTCCCCAGGACCCACATAAGCCAGACCCACAAGGTGGTGGCCCCGGTGAGCGTTTTCTCTCTCTCTCTCTCTCTCTCTCTCTCTCTCTCTCTCTCTCTCTCTCTCTTTCTCTGCTTGAAAATGCATAAATAAAATATTTAAAAAAAAAAAAAAAGAAAGCAGCCGGGCTCAGTACCTGTGGGCATGGTCTCAATTCCAGCCTGGGTTTAGCTCTTGCCTAATGGGATTCCTGGGAACGAGGGCATCTGCTCTGACAAGGCATTTTCCTCTCTAGTAATGAATATGTGCTTATGGATCTGGCACAAACGCTCAACAAATATTTCTTGAAGGACTGGAAGACAGAAATACATAAAGTAAGTGCAGTGGAGGAAAGGGCCAAGGCCACCACAATGGGACAGTGACTCTCCTTGCTGAGTCAGGCCTACTCCTCCTCACCACCATTGTCACCTGCTTGTCAAGCGTTATCCTCTGGCAGGCTTGCCACTGAGCCACTGGAATCCTACCCACCTATGCCTAGTCGATGGTGGATGGGTCTTCAGTCCCATGACTTTCGTGCAATGTTCCTGAATGCCATAGACATCACCCCATTGGGGTTTTTCTCCTTTAAAGAAAATTAAGGGCTGGAGAGATGGCTCAGCAGTTGAGGCACTTGCCTCCAGTGCCTAAGGCCCTGGGTTCAATTCCCCAGGTCCCACATGAGCCAGACCTACAAGGTGGTGGCCCTGGTGCACTCTCAATCTCTCTCTCTCTCTCTCTCTCTCTCTCTCTCTCTCTCTCTCTCTCTCTCTCTCTCTCTCTCTCTGCTTGAAAATGAATAAAAAATATTTTTAAAAAAAGAAAATTAAGATAAAACGATGAATTTTCATAGCAGTCAAGACCTGAGAGCTAGGTGTGAGATGTCCCCAGATGTGCCTGTGGAAATTGCCCAGTCATGCTCCCTGGGGTCATCTCGGGATCTCTGTTTGTCCCTGCACTCTTCTGTCAAGAGAGAAATGAGAATCCCTTCATCCCCTTCTTCAGAGTGCAGCTCTACATGGAAAACAGAACGGTCATAAGGAAACTATGCTAATGTCAAAGGACATTGCCTGGAAGAGTGGAAAGCAAGTCCCCAAAAAGCCAGATACCTTTACATGTGCTCAATGTGTCATGAAAAACAGGGATTAGAGAGCTGGCTCAGGGGCTAAAGGGACTTGCTTGCAAAGCCTGATGGCCCAAGTTCAATTCCTGAGTACCCTCGTAAAGCCAGATGCACAATGTGGCACATACATCTGGAGTTAGTTTGCAGTGGCAGAGGCCATGGTGCGCCCATATTCACTCTCTGTCTGCCTCTTTCTCAAATAAATAAAAATATTTTAAAACTAAAAATGGAAAACAAAGGGCTCTACATTGGCTGTCACTGTGTGGATACAATTGTCTTTTTTAAACCCAGCATATAAAGGTCATGTTATAAGATGATATCTCTTCAGACAAAGGATTTTCTGTTCTCCAGAGGAGACATCTTCTGATGGTGTAGGAGGGTCTGAGTAGCTCTGCTTTGAGTGAGATATATTTCCTACAAGGAATGTCCTTGCTTTTTCTACACAAGTTTCTAGGGCCCAGGGAGGTTGTTAGGGCAGGGACCAGGAGTGGAGACCTGATAGATCACTTGCTGTCTGCTGTCCACAATGGGCTGCCTTAGCACTGAGAAAGAACAGTGAGCTCCCTTGAGACCATCATGGAACATGTTCTTCTCCAAGCAGAGCACTGGGGGCACATGAGCTGGGCCTGGGTTTTCTGATACATCAGCAAGGCCTGAATTTTCTTGTGGCAAGTACAGGTTGGCTCTTGATGCCAAGAAGGTGTGGGTGAGAGAGTGGAAGATTTTGGAGAATGAGGAGTATGTGATTGTTAGACTCTAAAGAATGAGAAGTATGTGGCTATGTGGATTGCTCTCGAGAGTGAAGTTATGTAGCTTTGTGGAAGGTTCAGCATTCAAGAAAGTATTGCCATGTGAGAGATTTTACAGAGTGAGCAGGAGTTGCTATGTGGAAAGTTCCTGATGAAGACAATTTCCTGACCTGTGATGGCAAGCACACCAGTGTGTTTGAAGATCTACAATGAGATCCACTCCAGAGGAGGCATGTTCTGTTCTTACACTAGAGAGACAGGCTGGCTGCCTGGAAATGGCCAGGGTGTCCTCACAGGCTGTATGACAGAGGAGCAGCTTAGCCCCTCACCCTGTTCTTTTCAGTGACAAGATGGCCTGGCACCTCTACTATTGGCACCTGGGGTGGTGCTGTGGTCCAAGTGCATCCACAGGGAAGAGGCCTACTTCCTGCTGCCACCTCCAGGCTGCAGGCTGACCTGGAAATGACCAGGACCCAGCCTATGTGGGCAGGGATCTTAAGCCACACACCTACTTTCCACAGTAGATAGACAGATGACACCTCCGGGGGAGGGGATTATCAGATGGCTTCCCACCAAGAAGACACTCAGTGGTCCATATAGAAGGGGGCAAGGCCAAGGCACAGACACAAGGTGAAAAGCCCTGGGTGCTTCCTTTCCAACACCCCAGTTCCACATCTCTGAGCCACCTGGGCCTGTCAAGTGTGGAATGTGACCACCTGTAAATATTCCATAAGCCCTTGAGAGGCTGCCTTACTTCTAAGCACTCACCCTCTCTGTGCCTTCATTTTCCCACCCATACCTTAGAAGGAAAGGTAGTAAGGAAGCAGGTAACTCAACTTTGTGTGTAAAGTCCCAAGCCCTGTATCTAGATTCCATGCTTAGCAAATGGTCCTGGTGGTAGACTCAGGGCTTTGGTAGTAAGGCTTCTCTCCAGCTCAAGTTTCCTATTTCCCCATCTGCCCTGTGCCCTTCCGGCCTCTGGTATCTCCTTTGCACAGCAGTCACCACACCAAGGCTCGAGGAGCTACTGACCCAACACACCTTCCCTGTCCCCCTTGTTGGAGTCACAGCCTTTGATTTTTTATTTCAGCCCAGTATTTAGTTGTGTCTGTGATGTCCTCACTGAGGAGTCCATAAAAGCCATGGCTTTTAGGAAGTGAAATCAACTTCAAAAAGCTCTAGGAAGCCGGGTGTGGTGGCGCACGCCTTTAATCCCAGCACTCGGGAGGCAGAGGTAGGAGGATTGCCATGAGTTCAAGGCCACCCTGAGACTACATAGTGAATTCCAGGTCAGCCTGGGCTAGAGTGAGACCCTACCTCGAAAAACCAAAAAAAAAAAAAAAAAAAAAAAAAAAAAAAAAAAAAAAGCTCTAGGAAGGCCCTTACTGTGGTCCCCATGGACATCTGGGAAGCCCAGGAAAGAGGGTCAGGACATAAGACTGGAGACATTACACCCTCACTTCTGGGTCCTAACCCACTGCAGCAGTCCCCCTCCACCCCTGACCTTCCCTACTTCCCAGCTCTAGCTGGGAAATTGACTCCATTGCAGTACGGTGGGATGTTTCCAAAGTGTTTCACATGTGCTGTGAGCAGAGAAGACTGAGCCCCAAGGAGGCTGTGATATATTTTTTTCAGGGAGGCCTGCTGGTCCAAGGATGTCCCATCTACTTTTTCAGTCAGTACAACCTCAGGTCCATGATATCATGGGGGGACCTAGGGAACAAGTGGAAACATCCTCCTAGTCTGACCATGTGACCAGGACTCTAAAATGGAGTGGACAGCTGACAGAATGATCAGGACTCCAAGACAAGATTAACAGAGTCAGAGTCCCCTACAAAGTTACATTGAAGGGAACAGTGTACCCAGGACCCATGAAGGGTGGACAGAGCCCCCCCCCAACATTGACAGTGTGATCAAAATCCTAGAACAGGAAAGGACAGAGCCCTCCCAGGACAGGGTTGCTCCTATGTTGACAGTGTGACCAGGACAGTGGGTCCTGGGGCTCATGTGTGATGGGTTGTAGGTATGGTTATGTGGTGAGTTTATTTGATGTGGTGTGCTGAGCTTCTCTGGTGTTTGAGTTTTATTAAACCCAGGGGCAGTCACTTGGGGACCACAGCCTGCTCAGCCTCTGCTTTAAATGGTGTGGTCTCACAACGGGCTAAGGGGCCTGGCTTCTCTGTCCACCCCTTGATGCCTCAGTGCAATGTGGTATGGGACAGGGCCCCCCACAGGAGGAAGTTAGGGATGGAGTATTTGTCCATGAGGTTCACAGTGGCCAGAGGCACAAGGCATGTGGCATGGGTAGATGAGGTATGCAAAGGGAAGCAGAAGGGACTTGACCTCTGACCTTTGTCCTATAAGAAAAAAGGAAGATCATAGTATCATTCTCCAGGCCTCACTTTCCAAGGGGCACAAATCTATTAGGTGAGGCCCCTGTCCCTTTCCTTTCTCCTCTCCTCCCCCTCATCTTCCATTCTTTCGGCTTCTGCTACTAGGGCAGGGGTGGACACAGCTCCCATAGCTGACCATGGGGCCAAGACCTTATTATAAAGTGGACAGCTGACAGTGTAATCAGGACACTACTGTTTCCCTAGGCTTCACATCTTCCTGTTGCACAGTCCTGCTGTCTTGCAAGAGGCAGTTTAATCTCCACCATTGCTCTGAGACTTCCTAATCCTTGCATTGAAATGCTGACATTTATGATGGATTCTGGTGGGGAGGGGATCCTCAACCCTCTAGGGCCCCAAGCACCCAGGCACCTGCATCTCCATCCTCAGGGTGGGAGCGGGAGTTCCCCATGACCTAGCTATACCCCCAGCATGTTTTAGGATTGTTGGTCTTCAAGCCATATCTGGAAGCCCTGTCAGCCTCAGGTACTCATCCCACAGAGAAATGCACAGCTCTCTCCATGAGCTAACCTCTGAGTCTCCACTCATAAGCAAAGGGGGAGGACAGGAAGCCTATAGATGCACCTTATAGCCTATGTCCCCTGATCTGTTCCTCGAATGGCCAACCTGGACCCTCATGGCCACGACAGCAGGCTGGTTCTGGACAGTTAGAGCAGCCTACCTTGGATGTTGGACTTATGCACAGTCATAGGCAGGGAGCTCCTCCTAGTGGCCTACTCAAGACTGAGGATGCATGGTATTGGATCAGGACACCAAATTTCTAAACTGGGAACATAATCTCTGGTCCAGTAGAGGTTTATGGCTCACATTAAAAGTATTTCTCACCTACTGTTGAGATGATTTTCTGATTTACAAAGCCACACCTTCCTTCTATTTGTTTAGGGGTAGACACTGGAGATCAGCTAGATAGGCTGCTTGTGGAGCCAAGGGGCTGCAGGTGGAGGTGCCATCCGGCAGTTACAGAGGCAGCCTCTCAACTAGAACGCCTTCAGTCACAGCAGAAGTAGATTAAAGGGACAAAATAGGCTGAAGGGACAAGGCATGGAGAACTTGACCTCGTCCCAGTATGGAGCCCTTGGTTCCCTAGGGCCATGTTGGAATGGCCACTCAGTGCCATGTAGACCACCTAATATCAGCCACGGTCACCCAAGGTCATTAATGCTCAGTATCTGCAACACAGGGAAAGGGTGGCTGAGGCTGTTCCACAGTCCAGCAGAGGCAACACCAGCCCCATGCTGTTCCACCAACATGGGTATGACATCAGTTTGGAGCTGGGGGTAGGTCCCGCTTCTCCTGTCTGTGGCCCATGCATTCCTCCTGGGAGTTCCAGGCACTCTGGAGAAGGTGGTATTCCATGGGCTCTGGAAAGACCCAGAGTGTGGTGGGTTTATTTGCCTGTGTAAGTTTCAGGGCTTCTTTCCTTTCTGAGCCCAAAGGAGACCCTTCTGTGTCCTCAGACATGAGGGACTGTGTCATTGATGGTCTCAAGTCTGTGCTCAACACTGTCCCCTTTGCTGTGAGGACCACATTTATGGACAAACACCTTGCACACTGGAGACACTGAGGCGGGCCCCAAGCCTAGTGGCTTAGATGGGGAAATGCCTCCTCCCATCAGGCACCCATTTTTTGTGTGCCTTGAGATCATACAACAAAGAAGGCTTGAGTATGGGGCTGGGCCAATCTGCTAGGATGGCGGCTGGGAGAACTCTAGTGACCCAAGGAGCTGGCTGAGCAGAAAGCTTCATTCCCTGGGAGCATGAATGAGGAACAAGGATGGGGGTGGGCACCTGGATCTGGCTCAGCCTACTTTTCCAAAGATTGGTTCCTGATTGAAGGACAGACTTCTTGGGAATAAGAGCCTGTGTCAGAGGAAGCCTGTTAGCTAGGAGTGCCAGGTGTGTGGTAGGCCTGGAGTTAGGACATGTCCCCATCCACATGTAGGCACCCCTCCTTGTGCAGGTACATAATTACAGGCAGACCCAGTGAGTCCTAGTAAGAATCTAACGCAAGAGATCCCAGCCTATCCTACGGAGTAGGAGCTAGGAGAGGTCCCTCCCCATACTGGCATCCCTGGTCCACAAGTCTGGGTGGGGTCACTCTGCTCCTCTCTGCTCCACCTGGCCTCAGGCAGATCACTGGCCCTGCAGTGCTGATGAGGAAGATAGGACCCATTTCTGCTTTGTTCAGCACAGCTCTGGACTCTGGTGGGGGTTGAGTGTGGGGCAGGAAACTGGCCAGGGACTGCATCTCCAGCTTTGCTAGTGTCATCACCAGAGTCCTGTGCTCCAGACAGGGAGCTGGAGATGTGCTGGGCAATACCTGAGGGACCTCATGGCTATGAAGGCAGTGGCCACCCCAGTCCCTCACATGCCCCTCCTCTGGGCTACCTGTATGCCCTGTCATCCCTTCTCACAGAAGCATAGCCTACAGCTCCACCTTCTTACTATATCTGAGGATGGAGCCCAGCTGGGTCTGCCGGCCCTCCCAGAGCAGATTGGAGCCTAACTTTCAGGTGTCACCTGCCAGTCATCTTGTCTGTGCCCCAAGGATTGTGGCTTCAAATATCCCAGGAGCAGCAGAGGCCAACCTGTCCCTAGTGTGAGTGGAAAACAGCTAAAGTCATATGGAGGCTGGGCCCTGCATTGTATGCTGTCATGATTAGTGGCAGCTGGGATTATTTGCTGGCCCCTAGAAACCACTTTGACTCTGTGGGGATTCCTATTTATGTCCTTCCTGTGGGCCTGTGGAGAGACATGGGAAATTGTGCCAAATGTCTCTGGCTGCTTAGCAACTCTGCATGACAGACTCTGGCCATGCTCCTCAGGGTCAGAGGGGAGGACAATGAGAGGCCAAGCTTCTTCCACACTTGTACCCAAGAAGGAGCAATGGGACAGGAGCATGAGGCAAGAGGAGCCCAAGAAGGAGCTGGTCTTACGGCAGGGTTGAGAGGTGGAACCCAGTACTCAGACTTGGGAGCCCCACCTGGGAATGTGCTTGGGCTAGACTAGCTGCATTTCTGCAGCTCTCACTGTGACAGAAGCCCAAGTGCCTGATGTACCTGTTGGGGAAGGGGCCTAGAGCCTCTGCGTGGGTTGTGTCTGTGGCAGCCTCTGGTTTTGCCCCTCTAACACCAGATTAAAGTGAAGCCTCAGTTGGAATTCCTCTTCTGACCCATACCTTTGCTTTGTGAATGCCTCTGCTTGGGATACAGACCCTGGGTCACCATTCCCATGTCCTGCTCAGAGACAATAGAGAATTCCAGGCAGAGTACATCCTTTGGAGAGATCCATTCTCTCCACAGCAAAGTGAACTAAGATCTACTGCTTGGGGGCTGAGGACAAGGAAGAAGAGCCTGCCTATGATCCATCTGTCCATCTTAGAGGCCAGCGAGACAGAAGCCTGTTCAGTGGCAACTGATCCCAAGCCACATGGCCGGGGAGAGGTAGGGCCTTCACATGGGTGCACAGGCTTGTAAAATGTGCAGGAGACATTTTACTGTGTGCGCCTGGACCTCATCCTTTCCCACTAGTGCTGTTGTCGACCTGGGTAAGAATGTGGTGGTGTGGGGGGATGTTCCCTGGTCTGGAAAAAAGATATTTAATTCAGGGCTATGGTAGAAGGTGTGGCTTGCTGTAGGGCAACAGGCTTCCTGGGATTCTTTACCTCACCTTAATCCACCATGGAATGGACACCAGTGGGCAGAGGTCATGTTATGGTGCAGACATGATCCTTCAGAGCCAGAGCATGAGGGGATGGTACCACACATGGTCTAGACATGGAGGAACACCCTTCCCAATCACACAGCTCCAGTTTCTCATCCCCAGCAGTCCCGTGTGTCCCTAGTAATGAGCTGTGGAGTAAATAGCATCTTTGAAACCATCCCCATAAACAACTTCCTTTGTAAGAGGAAGCTGGGTTTGCTAAGTCACAAGAGGAAGTGGTGAGCAAAGGCCCTGCTGAAAACATGGGAAAAGCATGTCAGTTAATTCCTTGCTCAATGGTCACTGGCAAAAGTCCTGCCACTAAATTTTGTTATTTAGGACACCTGCCATCTTTTTAGAAGTTGAGGCTTGATGCTTTTATATTCTCTTCTACACTGATTTTCATGTGTACTTCAGAGTTTGTGAACTTAATTCTTCCCTCCTGAAAGAAGCTTACCCTCAGGCCATCTATGAAGGTATCAGGCTCAAAGTTGGAGAGAACTTGCAATCTGGGGGCCTCTGCCGGCATGGCATGCAGAACAGCCAGCCTGAAGGATCTGTGTCTGAGTGCCCTCAACCCTACTCTCTGCTCACAGCCCCCTGACTCAGCAATTGAAGGTCCTGGGTGTCAGGATTGGGCTGTAGCTGGTGGCTCTCTGCTTCTCACCTGCTTACCCTTCCTGTAACTCCTGCCCCACTGCTTCCTTTGGCCTTGGTTCCGAGTCTCTACGTTGTGCTGACTCTGACACATACAGTGTTAACTTGTGCAGGGCTTGGCATCTCCCGACCCACATGCACATGGGGTGTGATAGACCAAGTATGTAGGCCTTAAAGTAGAGATTGGGAGTCATTGGCTGTTTCTTGATATAGTAATGAGAGATGTAGGGACTGATGCTGGGTCATTCCTAGGAGCTGGCCTGAGGGATCTTGGAATGTGGGCAGGACCTGGGGTTTGTGGGTAGGCCTAAGATAGAGGCACTGCAATAGGAGGAAGAAACTGTCCTAGAGCAGAAATATGGGCTTCAACTTGAGCAGTGGGGTCAGGTTTCCTGCTGAGGCGAACCTTAGCCTTCTATGAAAGAATTCAAAAGGGAGGTCACTCAGGTGAGTGTAACTTACAGAGTAGTTGAACCTCAGGAAAGGCAAGGAGTTTCCATGTTTGCTAAGAGAGGGAGAGCGCAGGAGGAGGTGGGAGAACAGGAGTTCTGTATCCTAGTTCGAGGACACTTGACTTGAGATGGAAAGGTCAGACCTGGGGACAAGCTGAGGTATGGTGGTGATGCTATAGGAAGTTGGGTAAATTGAGTCAATGAAAATAATCAGGCAAATCCATGCCAGAGAGGAGAGAGTTTGATTGAAGCCTTTAATGGGAAAGCAGATGTCTGTCTGTTGGCTAGGGCCAGAACAGACAGAGGCCCTGAACACTTGCTGTGTTATACATTTTATAAACTTCTTTGTTTAAGGTTTCCCATGCTGGAGGGGGAGTGATTTACAATCTGGGAGTATAGTTAAGACATTCCTTTCTGACAAATAAGACTAATTATAGGTTGCTATTTTCCAAAGATAAGCTAATGATAGGTTGCAGTTTGGTCTAAAGGGGCCAGGTCTGTGAGTCAGTTCCCATCCCTAACCACATTGTCACAGAGTTTCTGTTATCTGCTAGCATATTTACTTTACAACAAAGTGTCAAAAGGAACCTTTTCAGCTGCAATTTCAGAAGAGGGAAGTACAAAATTCAGATTGCTTTACTGAGGGTCTTAGATATATTCATATAGTTCTTACAGATACATTGATTACATTCCATTAGACTAATGCAAGCTAGAAACATTAGTAACAATTGATATTAACTTAATAGTGACAGGCCCATGAAGATGGGCTTATAGCCAGGCCTTAAGGTTAATGCCACCCTCCCTGCAGCTTGTCCTTGCAGTTGGCTCTCATGTATGCTGACCAGCCCTGGTGATTGGGCTCTGGAGTCACTGCTTGGAGCCAGACCACCAGCAACATAGAAGCTCTCTACTACAGCAATGGTGCTAAACAATCATCTCAGACAAAATCTTTTGCCCCTGTTTGAAAGTTCCTGTAGAAATTCTACAACCTGCTCCACATCTTGCATCTACACACACACACACACACACAGAGAGAGAGAGAGAGAGAGAGAGAGAGAGAGAGAAGCATTAGAACCCACTATCATTCCCACTGGGCTAAGGGCAAACCTTTGGACTTGTGTGTCTGGAGACTGATCCTTGGAAGCAGCTAAGGTTTCCTAAACATTACATGTGGGCAGTGCCCAGGCCCTGCAGCAGGAGAGTCATACAGCTGGCTGTGGCTAGTTAGTTCTGGCTGGATCTAATAGTGACTATGTTGCTCTCACCTGTCCCCTCCCTTGCCTGGGCAACCTTGGAGATCACAGGGGTCAGGTATCATCATAACAAGATAGAAAACACTGACACTGATGTGAATGAGAACTCACCTTCAATGTGTGGCAAGAGATTTCATTTCTTACTCTGCCATTTCCACCAGCTCACACAAGTCAATTTCTAGGCAATGCAACCTTTCACAAGTTCTCAAGACAAAGGCAGTCAGAACTCAACAAAACTCTCATACAAACTGCAGCTAGACCTATCTGGACAAAGTTCTTTCTCATCCTCATAAACTAAACATCATAGTCCATAGTTCTTACTGCATTCAGGTCTTTTAACTCTGATCAGAATGGTCTATCAAGCTGTACTTACAGCACTGCAAGGTGTCTCTTGGGCCCAGATTCAAATCCTTCCACATTCCTCCTGAAAATAAGTTCCAAAAGGCAAGAGCCACAGAATCAGGGTTCTGGCAGCAATGACAGATCCCATTCTGGTACCTAAACTGTGTAGTCAACCTTCTTGTTGCTGTACAGAAAAAAAAAAACACAATCAAAGCAGCTTGGTGAGAGGAATGGGTTTATTTTGGCTTACAGACTTGAGGGGAAGCTCCATGATGGCAGGGAAAAAGACTGCAGAGACATCACCTCCACCACATCAGGTGTACAACAGCAACAGGAGAGTGTGCCAAACATTGGTAAGGAGAAACTACCATAACACCCATAAGCCCACATCCAACAACAAACCTCCAACAAAGTTCCAATTCCAAAATTTCCATCACCTGGGGATCAAGCAGTCAGAACACATAGGTTTATGGGGGACACCTGAATCAAATCACCACATTCTGTTCCTGACCCCCATAAAATGATAACCATAAATGATGCAAAATGCAATGCATTCAGCCCTACTTTAAAAATCCCCACAGTTTTTATCAATCCTGATGATACTCAAACATCTTTCAATGGAGCTATAATACAAAAGCAAACACAAAACAAAACAAAAAAACACAATGGCACAGAACATTCAACTCCAAAATATGGCATTAGCAAAGACAGATTGAACCAAAAAAATATTTGCATTAGCAAAGACAGATTGAACTAATACAGACAGGAAAAACATCAAACTCTTACTCAAGTCCAGTAATAACCAGTGATGGATCTCGTGTAGTTACGGCTACTCACAGTCTGAGAAAACTTCACTGGGTGCTAGCAGCTCTCCTTGGCAGCCATCCTATAGTCCTGGCATTTCACTGGGTCTCCACTACAATTCATAGTTCATCCTCATGGTTCTATCAGGCCTTCATGCAGGCAATCCAATTCACCTGCTTCACACTGCCCTTGGCCATTTCCAAAAACAAAACTACAAATCCAATGACTGTCTCTTTCTGCATTTGTTATACTCCATAGTACCAGGTGGGCTACTAACTTGTTTATCTAGGGTGGGGGGAACAAAACCAACTTTGAAGAGCAGGAAAATGTTAACATTCAGGCCCCCTTACTTCAAAAGAGTTTACATTCTTCCTAATGTCCCAATGCAGATCACCTGACCCAATCTCAATGGTTGTCTCCCAAACAATTACAGCTGAATAGGCAGCAATTTAGGCCCTGTGATGGTTTGATCTAGGTGTCCCCCACAAACAAATATGTTGTGAATACTGGATCTCCGGCTGATGGCAGATTTGGTATTGGAACTTTTGTTAGAACAGTGTTGTTGGGGGTGGGCTCATGCCATCAGTTTCCCTGCTATGATGTGTGAGACCCTGCTGAGAGGCACAGAAGACATAGGGTTAAAGGAAAGTTGAGACTAGCCTGAAATCCTGACTATCTCATCCTGAGACCAGCAGGAGTTCAGCTGACTTCTTCCCTCCTCAACCTCCAGCCACCTGGTGGGCCCCAGCAAACCCTTATTAGTGTAGGCAATTCAAGGCCTGAGTTTACTGGAGTTCACAAAATTCAGCTATACGGTGATAACAAGGCTCAGGCAATGAGAAAGACCTTCTAGCTTATCTTTACAGCTGGCCCCTGACAATCCTTTCATGAGACATCCAAAGGCCACCCTGCCCCCACCAATCCCCTTGCTGCTTACCCTCCTGCCTCTCCTTTTCCTCCTAAATAAAAACACCCTCCCCAAACTAATAAAGGAGCTGTTCACTGCAACTGTCTCCTGAGAGTTCTTCCTCTTTCGTTGGATCACCGCTGTCCTGACTCTGTTTACCCAGCTCCGTGGATGAACCTGGGTGTTAGTGTACAATGACTCCCTAAGTAATCCACAGACCCACAAAATGGTAGCTAAATGTTGGGTCGTCCATCGGCTGGACTGCAGGTACTCTGGCACATGCAGGAGGTGAGCCTCCCTCCACATGAGGGACATCAGCCCCAGGGGGAATCTGGGGTCTTGCCTGCATACTCTGAGGGCTGGCAGGTCTTTCAGTCCATGCCATTGCAAGGGACTCTTCAAAGATGAAAGAGCAACTGAGATCTCTTGGCTGAGGCTACTCTTCAGCAGAGAAGGAAGGCTCTTAGCTGGATGAATTGACCCTAACAGCCCATCAGGGTGTTGGCTGTGACCTTCTATCTTAATTTCTCTTTTCACTAAACCTGGCTACTCATCGACCAGTTAAAAGCCATTAGAGTGGTCGCAGGTTTTCTGAAGTTTGTGGTTAGGCTTACGTCTGAGTCTCTGGGGAATCCCTCGTGGCACTGACCATCACGAGAATGTTGCCTTCTGACTTTGGCATTTCCACATCTTTTCTATCATGGGGGATTTCATGTCCAACCAGAAGAAATCCCCAATAAAGGTGTTAAGGGGTACTTCTCAAGTCACGAGGAGTTAAGCTCTCCAAGAAGGAGGCTACAAATGGCTGGATAAAATGAAAGAAAATAAAAAAAAAGAACTCTGAATAAAATTGAAGAGAACTGGTTTCCAGGTTAAGATAGTGGTCTGGTAGCCACACCATACCAGTCAGTGGAGAAAAAAAGGCAGAAAAACAGGTAAACACATCCTTCTGAAAACCAAAAGGATGCAAAAAAAAAAAAAAAAAAATTCAACCTCAGCAGAAAACCAGGAAAGAGTCAGGACATTCACACAAACAGCCAGAAACTTCCAGCTGCCTCAAGAAAAGCCACAGTGGCATTTATTTATGTATTATTTATTTATGTTGGTTTTTCAAGGTAGGCTTAGCTTTAACTGCAGATCTGATGGAAATCAGCCTTCAGTCAGCTGATATAGTGGAAACCACGACTGTGGGAAGATATACTCCAGCTCCAGCTGCAACAGGAACTCACCTCCACCCAGTTAGTAATGGCCCCAGATACAGATACAGGTTCAGCAGGGAAGAGCACCACCCAGCCATCTGAGCTACAAGTCCAAGAGGAGAGAGCAGGTGCCACTGGCTCCAGCTCCACAAAGGACAAAACACCCTTTAACAAGTCTGTTGAGGGGTGCTGTGTGTTGGAGGAGGCTGGTGCATTAGCATATTTGGGGTTGGGCATTCCTGGCAGGCACAGGGCAAAATGAGTTTGGGCCTAGGGAGTCTAGGGCCTCTGCACTCCTGAGGGGAAAGGTGGGATCAAGTCCTGTGTGCTCCAGGCTAGTGAGTGGATTTGGGTCTGGAGCTCTAGGAGCCAGAGCAGGAGCAGTGCCTAAAATACCCCAGTCTGGGGAGACCTGTGTGGCAGGTTTGGAGCCAGAGCACTTGGAGTCTGGGTGCTCCACACTGGTGAAGAATAGAGCTTATCTGGGGACAGGATGCTCCAGACAGGTACTTGATGAGTTTAAGCCTGTCACATTGTTTGGGGCCTGAACACGTTTAATAGGTGAGGGGCAAGGAGTATTTGGGTCAGCATGCCACAAGCTGATGAGAAGCTTGGCATATTTGGGTTCTGAGCTCTAGGGGTGCCAGAGCAAACAGCACTTGTACAATCCAGGTGAGGCAACCTGTAAGTGTGGGCCTGAGCATTTGGGACAACAGTGTAGCCGGGCTTGTATGCTAAAGACCAGCGAAGTATGGGGCATGTCTAGGGTTGGTGCTCTGGGGACACCAGTGTATATGAGACCAGAGAAACACAAACTGGAGAGGGTCCCAGAGTGTTTGGGCCTGGAGTGCTTGCAAGGTGGTGAAGGGAACAGTGAATCTGTCCGATGCTTGGGGGTTCCAGAGTAATAGGGGAAGGCACCCTGGATTACAGAGGGGGGCTGATCTGTTTGGAGCCTGTAACCTGCTCTAAAATATAACAGAAAACAAAAAAACAGAGATGTTAAAAGCTTCCTTTGAATTCCTCAATCCCAAAGTTAATAAACTGGAGGACAGATTATCAGACTTTGAAGACAAGACATAAGAAATTAATAGGGAGTCCATAAACTTCAATAAATTTTAAAAACATGTGAACAAAATATGAGGGATTTGTGGGATACCCTAAGGGAACCAAATATCAGGATCATGGAGATTCCAGAGGAAGAAGAAACCCAGACCAAAGGCATAGGGAACATATTCAACAAAATTATTGAAGAAAATTTTCCTAATAATACAAGAGAAAGGCTGGTATGGATATTAGAGACCCACAGAATGCTAAACAGACAGGACCAGAGAAAGAAATCTCTAAGATAGATCTTACTCAAAATGCTAGGAAAGAAAGCAAAGAGAGAGTGCTGAAAGCAGCAAGAGAGAAACAAGTCATCACATATAAAGACTTCAGAAACCATGAAGGCAGAAGGGCTTAGAACAATGTTCTTCAAGGTCTAAAGAATTATCGCTTCCACTCTAGACTACTGTACCTGGCAAAGCTATCCTTCATAATTGATGGAGAAATGAAAGTGTTCCATGATAAAACCCAGCTCTACAAATTATATAAACATAAAGCCAAATTTACAGAGGATACTATGGGAGATATTCCACACAGAAGAGACCTCAAGAGCCCAAGAGAGGATGAGCATGATAACCAAAACTATTGGGCTCATAATGATATGAGAGGCATCAGCCCCATAAACCCTTCACCATGGAAGGGCTTAAAGAAAACCTTACAGTTAAAACTCTGAATACAAATGGATTTACTTCCCTATAAAAAGACACAAGTTAACAGGGTGGATCAGAAAAAATGGCCCCTTCCATCTGCTGCCTTCAAGAAGTGAACCTCTCCTCTAAAGACAGAAATCTTAGAGCGAAAGAATGAAAAATGATCTTCCAAGCAAAGGGAAATAAAAAACAAGTGGGTATGACTACATTAATATCTTACAAAAGAGACTTTAAACCAAAATTAATTTAAAAAAAAACAATGAAGGTCTCTTTTTACTTCTCAAGTGAACTATCCAACAAGAGGATATTACTATCATAAATATGTATGCACCAAATACAGGTGCACATTTCATAAAGCAAAATTTACTCAAAAACAAAATAGAAACAAACTCCAATTCCATCAAAATAGGAGACTTTAATACACCACTATCATCTCTAGACAGATAATCTAAACAGAAAATAAATAGAGAAATAATGGAGCTCAAAAACACCATAGATCAGGCTGGAGAGATGGCTCAGTGGTTAAGGCACTTGCCTCCAGTGCCTAAGGCCCCGGGTTCAACTTCCCAGGTCCCACATAAGCCAGACCCACAAGGTGGTGGCCCTGGTACTTACTCTCTCTCTCTCTCTCTCTCTCTCTCTCTCTCTCTCTCTCTCTCTCTCTCTGCTTGAAAATGAATAAATAAAATATTTTTTAAAAAATAAAAAAAATTTAAAAACACCATAGATCAACTAGACCTAATAGATGTATACAGAACATTCCATCCCAAGACTACAAAATATACATTCTTCTCAGCAACCCACAGAACCTTTTCCAAAATATACCACATATTAGGATATAAAGCATGTCTTGGAAAATTCATTTCATCATATCGGACCAAAAGGCATTAAAGCTGGAAATTAACAATGGAAGGAACAACAGAAAATATGATAACTATTGGCCACTGAACAATACGCTATTGAACAACAAATGGGTCATTCGAGAAGTCAAAAAGGAAATTGAAAATTTTCTAGAAGTAAATAATCATGAAAACACAACATACCAAAATTTATGTGACACAATGAATGCAGTCCTAAGGGGGGAAATTCATAGCACTAAATGCCTTCATAACAAAGACAGACCTCAAATCAATAAACTAACCACCCAACTAAAGGCAATGTAAAAACTATAACAATTCAACCCTAGGAGTTCAAGATGAAAAGAAATAATTAAGATCAGAGCTGAGATTAATGAAATGGAAACTAAGAAAACAATTGAAAAATAGATGAAAGAGTTGGTTCTTTGAACAAAAAATATTGACAAATCCCTGATCAATCTAATTAAATGAAAGAAAGCCCAAATCAACAAAATGAGAAATGAAAAGGGAGAGGTCACAACAGATCCCAATGAAATTGGAAGAATCATCAGATCATACTTCCAAAACCTCTATTCCACAAAATTTGAGAAGCTGGAAGAAATGGATGAATTGCTGGACACCTACCACCTACCAAAACTTAACCCAGAGCAGATAAAGCTCCTAAATAAGCCTATCACATCCACAGAGATTGGAAATATAATCAAAAACAATCTGAAAGGAAAAGTCCAAGACCTGATGGATTCTCAGACTAATTCTACCAAACCTTCATCATGGAACAGAAATCACTCTTTCTGAAGCTTTTTCATGTAATAGGGAAAGAGGGAATGCTTCCAAACTCATCACCCTAATATAAAAAACAAAGATACAACAATAAAGGAAAACTACAGACCCATATCCCTGATGAACTTAGATGCAAAAATTCTGAACAAAATTCTTGCAAACTGAATACAACATCACATCAAAAGTATTATCCACCTTGACCAGGGAGGCTTTATCCCAGGGATAGAAGGATGTCTCAACATATGGAATTTATGAAATCCACCACAATAATAAACTCAACCACAAGAAACATGTGGTCATCTCAATTGATGCAGAGAAAGTCTTTTCAAGATTCAACACCACTTCATGAAAGATAAAGTGGGAAAAAACAAAGAAAACCAAAAAGAACTCAAAAGATGGCTATAAAACCAACACACAAATATCAGAAGCCTTTACCATCAAGGAAAAAAATGACAAAACATGCTCTCAAGGATGTCGAAAAATAGGAACCATTCTTCACTGTTGGTGGGAATGTAAACTGGTACAGCTTGTGGAAAGCAGTGTGGAGGTTCCTGAAACAGCTGAAAATGGATTTACCATATGACAAAACTCTATCACTCCTTGGCATATATCCTAATGAGTTTAGTCACTACCTTTGAGATACTTGCTCATCCATGCTTATTGCTTATTGTGGGTCTATTTACAATAGCTAGGAAATAGAACCAGCTTAGATGTCTGTCAACAGATGAATGGATAATGAAGATGTGGTTCATTTATACAATGGAGTACTATTCAGTGGTAAAGAAAAATGAAATTATGAAATTTGCAGGGAAATGGATGGATCTGGAAAGAAATATACTAAGTGAGGTAACTCAGACCTAAAAATCCAAATGCTGCATGCTTTCACATATGTGAATCCTAGCTACAAATATATAGATTTGTATGTGAGTTGGAGTGAAAGTCAGTAGTAGAGGCCAGAAAGCTAGATAGGGGCTATAAGGGAGGAGAAGGGACACTTAAGGAAAAGGTATTGTATATATGTAAGTAAATGAACAAATTACTAGGATGCAATGGTCAAAGGGGGATCAGGAGAAGAGATTGAGTGAAGGAATGGTGAGGGAGGGTTAATCAAAATTTATGATGTTATGAATAAACCATATGGAAATCTACTTCTTTGGATAATGGCGCACTCAGGAGCCATAGATTGTGTCTAGAAAAATTTCAGTGCCAGGGATGGAACTGTTAGCCAGGGAAGGCTTCAAAACATTACAGGCCATTGCCAAGCCTCCTAGCTGCCCACCAGAACTAGATGGTCAGACCTACTGCTGAAGACTCCACATGCTTGGGCTGCAGGTCACTGAGAAATCAGCTAGAGCTGAGCTGGAAGCCTCTCCCTATTAACTAGCTGACAGGAAGCAGGAAAAAAAATCTATGGCTGCATGCAGCCCTATGGGAGAGAGAAGTCATCAACAGTGGTAAACAGCAGTGGACCTTGCAATTCTCAAGACTGGCCAGCCAGGCCAAAAATGCCAACCAGCGCAAAAGTGGCATGTCTCTTAAGGGAGAGACCAACTGCTCTGTAATTGGACTGGATGCCTGCTCCAAAGGAGGGAATACATACCTGATACAGAAGACCTAGCCAAAAGCCTATGGTGAGCGAAGTCATGAGCCCTGAAGGAGTAATGCCTGCTGTTGTCTTGGTAAATACAAATATTATGCCCACCAGACTGCCTTATAAGCACTTTTTAAACGTGTATACCACAGTAATGCCACTTTCACTTTTGGTTAAAGAAGCTTCTCTTTTTCATATGGTGGTGACCACTGGAATGATTCAAAAGACAGCATAGTGCAGAGTAGAAATGACAGTGAAGTGTTCAGCACTGGACATCTCTATCAACTTCCTAAGGCTCAGGGTCTATTGCAGAAGAGGCAGTGGAAAGATTTTAAGAGTCAAAGGAAGGGTAGGACTGCTTACAATGCAAACTTGCAGACACAAAACAGCCTTAATATTTATGACTTTGCAGTGCCTGATAATACCCAACACATAAATGGAAAGAAAAGATGATGACATTCGAACACAATAGAGACTAATTGAGAGGGGTTAGAGATATGAGGGAGGATGGGGAGGGAATCATAATGGCTTACTGTCTATAATTATGGAAGCTATCAATAAAAAGTTAAAAAATAAAAAAATCCTTTGGAAGTAGCCTTTGGAAATATCAATGACAAACATGTGGAGAAAAAAAAAAATCAGGGAAGCAGTCCCACGTACAGAAGCCACAAAAAGATTAAATATCTTGGAATATCCCTAACTAAAGAACTGAAAGATCTAAACAATGAGAACATAAAAACAGTGAAAATGATCCTACTCTTTACTGTAGAGATACTTGCTCAGCCATGTTTATTACTGCTCTATTCATTACAGCTCAATTGAAATCAGCTCAGATGCCCTCCAACAGATGGTCAATGGAGATGTGTATATATACACAATGGATTTCCACTCATCTATAAGGAAAAAAGAAATAATGGTATTTGTATGAAAATAGATGGACTTGGAAAAAATCATACTGAGCTAAGTCACATCAGCACAGAAAGACAAACGCCACATGTCCCTCATATATGACTCCTAACTTTGAACAGCTTGAGGTGTGTGTAATTGTCGGTAAGCATCAGGAGTATTGATAGGGAAACAGAATGAAGCTAAGGAGAAAGTGGAACTAGGGAGGGAGGAAAGAAGGGGACATTTAACAGGCAACTCAGGGGACAAACACACAGTTGGTGCAAGGGAGGGAGGAAATTTACAAAACTAATGACAGCATTAATCAGCACCATAGAAATCTTCCTCCTGTATAACAACCTAAATGATAACCTTGGTAAGAGGAGGGGGGAATCACCTGGCCAGAAGGACCCAGAGAGGGTAGAGAAAGCCTAATCCTAAAACCATGGGCTCTAACTTGTAATTTCCAGTGCCAACACTGGGTAATACCCCACAGTGAACTGTCGGTCAGGAAGACCCTTAATGGCCTCAAAACAATACAGGCAGGCTGGAGAGATGACTCAGCTGTTAAGGTGCTTACCTCCAGTGCCTAAGGACCCTGGAGTCAGGAGTAGGATATGATGGACTGAATGCATATGTCTCCTCCAAACTTATTTTGAAGCCTTAACCTCCTAGTGTGGCTGTATTTGGAGTAAGGAAGTAATGATTAAATTAGGCCATTGTGGCAGGACCCTAGGTGCTCTTATAAAACGAGACATAATAATAGAGTTCTTTCTTTCCTCTCTGCCCTCACTCCAATTCTGTACATACATACAAAATAAAGCCATGTGAAGACATAGCAAGGAGTCATATGCAAGCCAGAAAGAAAGACTTGGACAGAAACTAACCCTGCTGTGCCGATGTCCAGGCACCAGAACTGCAAGAAAACAGCTTACTGGTAATTCGCCTAGTCTACAGTGTTTGGTTATGGCAGCCTAAGCAGACACTATGTTGACAAAGGAGAAGACTTGAGTCCATGTGTTACCAGGGCAAATTCTTCACCTGTGATAATGCAGCACAGCACAGTAACATCTAAAATATACTGGCCAGTCCTACGATGGTAACTACCAAATCCCAAGCATATTAGAATAAATAGGAGGTCTTCAGTGAAATTTTTCCTTTTCATTTTTCCACTCATGTAGTTTTTTTAAAACCATGCATACTACTTTCAACTATTAAAAATTTAAACATAATTTTCAAAGAAAAGTTAAAATATCATACCTTCATTTCCTAAATATTAGTCATTTGGGTTTTTTTTTATTTCTGTTATATATGTCTTAGCTTATCAGTTTTCAACCAACTTTATGTAAGCCTAAATCAACTTCCTTTATTGTTAGTTTAGAACTGTTTATAATTTTATTTTCCTAATAGACATTAGAATGTAATAACAACAATAATATTTTTTTTTTTTTGGTTTTTTGAGGTAGTGTCGCACTCAAGCGCAGGCTGACCTGGATTCACTATGTAGTCTCAGGGTGGCCTCAAACTCATGGCAATCCACCTACCTCTGTCTCAGGAGTGCTGGGATTAAAGGCATGTGCCACTATGCCCGGCTTATTTTTTTAAAAAATATTTTATTATTTATTTATTTGAGAGCAAGATAAAGAGGCATATATATTATATATACATAATATATATACATATATATGAGAGAGAGAGAGACAGAAAGAGAGACAGAGAGAGAGAACAGGTACACAGGGCCTCTAGCCACTGAAAACAAATTCTAAGAACATGTGCCACCTTGTGCATCTGGCTTTATGTGGATACTGGGGAATTGAACCTGGGTCCTTAGGGTTTGCAGGCATGTGCCTTAACCACTAAACAATCTCTCCAGCCCCTGTAATAATTATTTTTAATGTTTATGCCTATGACACCTAAAATCATCTCATTTTCCAAGAGTGACATGGGCTCACATTTTAGAAAGTATTGCTATTTATAAAATTTGATCATAATGGCTTAAAAATGTATTAAACCTATATGAGAAAAATGCCTGTCTTATATTTTACATTTAAGTCCTTTCATAGGTTACTACTGATAACAATTAAAAAATATCTAAATATTTAAATTTCCAATGTTAGAATGATTAAAATGCACTAAACTTTTCTTTTCTTTTTGAGACAGGGCTTCATGTTGGTCTGAACTCAGTATACAGTGGAGGATGATCCTCCTGTTTCCACTTCGCCTTTGCTAAAATTATAGCCATGAGTCACCATCCAATTTATGTGCTACTGAGGATCAGCCCCAGAACTTCATGTATGCTAGGCAAGCACTCTACATGAGCTATATCTCCAACCCCAAAATATAACTTGCAAATATTTCACATAGTTTAAAATACTGAAAGGCTGAGGGAGGAGGCTTGCCACAAGTTTGAGACCAGTATGGGCTACAGACTGGCCTGTGTGAAAAAAAGACCAACAAAACAAGCTAAAATACAGATTTTCAATGTTGTTAAAAGCAAATGCTTAGTTTTTTAAAAGCATACAGAAACCAGAGGCTATATGTGCAAGGCACTCTTCCAATTACTGAAATATAAAGATAGATTTGAGATTTCTGAAATTTGAATCAAATCAGTGTAATAATTTAACATAAAGAAATGACTCTCAATAATCATATTAAAGTGTTTAATCTCTCAGTAACATAGAAACTAGCAAAAACAAAACAAAACAAAAAAACACTCAGCCAGGCATGGTGGCCTATAATCTCAGCATGACTGAAGCCAAGTTTGGACTACAGTGTGAAGCCCTGTCTCATAAAAAAAAAAAAAAGCACACCTTCAAACTCTTAACTGCATGGCTCCTCTAACTGTTTGCAGTTCCGCTTGCAAATGAGCTTCAGGCCATCAGCATTCAACCTCTTGCAGGAAGTGAGGGAAAGGTGATACAGCTCTCTTAGCAACCCTGAGTGGAGGAAGAGGTCTATGGAGCACCCTGCAGAACAGAGGTGTACACTCCACCTGTCTCCCAGAGTTCAGCATCAGTTTCCAGGGCCTTTTAAAAGCCTGAATGGTGCATTGATCACACCAAATAAAAGGCTCCTTAGACCATAGAAGGATACTTTATGCTTACAATCATTTTTTTCTAAGTAGGATAAATTACTAATTTTAAAGGGCTATTTATAAAAGAAAATGCATTTATAAAAGAAGATGCATTATAAATAATAAAATAAAGTCATAGTGAAGTTGAATATTTATTTGAGTTTCTCCTGGTAAAAATACTTAACATGTAAGCAAAACAAACCAGCTTGTGAGACCCTTTTTTAAATAAAAAATGTAGCCATTTTTTAAATAGTGAAAAGTTTGTTTCTGTTTTCAATGGCAACAAGTAAACAGCATCTATTTTAAACCAGATCAGGTGTGTTCAGGGTGGTATGGGCTGTAGACAAGACAGCATCTATTTTAAAACTGCCATTTAAAAAGTAATATTTTAAGAAATGTTTACTATGATTAACATGATGTGTTTTACAGAATGGATACGTATCTGAATGCCAATCTGAATATGGAAGAAATATATATGTGTTACAAGTCACACTGGAAAACCAAATGTTCTTTTTTATAAAAAGCAGTTTGAAATAAGAACTTGCTAGTAAACTTCATAAACTTTCATATATGGGATTTATAAAAAAAATTTCCACCTTCCCACCCTCACAAAAAGAAAACAAATGAAAAGGCGAACCCTGGTCACTGAGTGGACATTACATAACCATTCACTTATATACATGGAAGCCTCATAAAGTGGTCAACACTAACTCCCCAAAGCGCATATCTTGACAATGTGTCTAGTAACATTGCACTCTCAAACACAAAACACAATACAAGACATGCAATAACAAACCTAAATCATTATAGTGCAAAGTTTTTAAAACTACTTTAAAAACGTTTGATTCATTAAAGAATAAAGACATCAAATACAGTTGCATTCTCTGACAGTATGCATTGTATGCTCTTGTTATTTGGCAAATCTTTTGGAGTCGAACAAAAATAATGCAGTCTAAACAATATTTCTTCTGTCAATATAATACGATTCCTCCCTCGGGCAGAACAGTAAAGTGCAGAGGAAGAGTTAGATTTTTGGAAGTTTTGGTGCATTAACCACAGGATTTGCCTCCTGCAAGTATCTCCTCCCTGCACTCTTGTAATCATAGGTGCAGCCGTGAGTTTCTGCATAGCGATGAGATGCACAAAAGTTGTTTCCACATCTAAAGCACAAAAAAAAAATTTATGTGAATAGTCATGTTTCCACAGGAGAGAGGAGCTTGATTTCAGGAGTCCAACAGAAGCCCCTGGATCTCCTTAGCATTTTTAGAACTGTTCATGGCCACCCTGAGACTACATAGTGAATTCCAGGTCAGTCTGGGCTAGTGCGAGACCCTACCTCAATCTCCCCCTACCCCCCAAAATTGAAGTTGATTGACATTTCTACCATACCTCTTATACCTAGTAAATTTGACTATTAAGAAATTTTGCCTCATAAGAAAATTAGGTTATAATCTAACAATATCATGACAGAATTTAAGAAAAGAGTTTCTAGCAACAAAATAATTAGTTTTATGTGAACACTAAACACTTAAAAAAGCCACAGTTCTTTTCAATATCTGTTGTACTCCATGCTAATGAAAAAATTATGTGAAGGAAAATTTCATTGTTTTAAAAAACATATCTAACTGCTTTGAAATAACTATACCAAAGAATTGTTAAAATCAATAGTAAATTAACTTTCAGTTTTTTCCTTTTTGCTCAACTTAAAATAGAATCATGGAGGGAGAGGCTCTTCTAGGCAAACCAAAACCAACTGGCTTAACAAACAGCTTTACCGGCAGTTGAGAATCTACTTCTACTCTTTGAAAATTCATGACCTGCCTGTCTATTTTGAAAAATCATTAAGAATTCCACTGAGGTTGCTATTAGAATATCATATGGGTGCTATGTATGGCCAATTTGAATGTTTTATTGTGAATAATTCCCATGCTGAATCACCACAAAGAAAGCATGTCAGCTTCTCCAGCTGGCCAACCTGCCTGCATTCGAAGCTGGTAGCCAGTCCGGTTTTTTTTCCACAAAGAAAACAATGTTTTGTTATTTTCTTCTTTGTTTGAAGAGGGGCTTTCACAGGTGGGAGGTGATGGGAACTTTCTGTTTAAAGAAAGAATACTTTGATTACTACAGGCATTAAAACTCTAAGCAAAACATTCCTCTCACAGTAAATATCTATACTATAAAAATTTAATTTGTAGTATTTTATATGTAAAGGTACTTATAAAATCTACAAGTGTTGCAACAGATCATTATTTTAAAGATGTGGTAAATTTCTACTGATTAGGATTAGATTTTTCAGTTTTTTTGTATATACCAACACTTTTCTGATTACTCCAAAGGATAATTAGCATAAATGAATATATCAGGAACTGACTAGAATTAAGAAAAATGTCTGGGTCAAAATCCTATCTAAAGCTGGGTGTGGTGGTACACGCCTTTAATCCCAGCACTTGTGAGGCAGAGGTAGGAGGATCACCATGAGTTCAAGGCCACTCTGAGACTACAGAGTGAATTCCAGGTCAGCCTGGGATAGAGTGAGACCCTACCTAGAAAAAATAAAAATAAATAAATAAATAAATCCTATCTAAGGAGCCTTCTGAGAACAACTATAGCATAATCATTCATTATATTCTTTCTTCTGGAAATACTTAAATCAGTATCTTCCAGCTTTTTTTCATTCAAGGACTTCTGTGAATGTGCAGAGGCAGAGAACAGAAGATGACACAGTTATCTTCTATGAGAAGCTTCTACAAATTCTTCTAGCCATTCAGAACAATTATATTTGCCATCTTTGATATTCTAGGAAGCACTAAAATAAGTATCATTTAATATTCCTTTGTGGTGTTTTGAGTTTAAAATGTCCCCCATAGCCTCAAGTGTTTGTGATTATGCCTCATACTTAATCCTCAGCTGGTAGAGCCTTTGGGAGGCAGAGCCTTGACACATCTGGAGGAGGTGTGTCACTTGACCTTGAGGTTCATTAGTCCAGCCTCACAGGGTGTTCATAAGCTCACCCTTACTGCTTCTTTCTGTAAAGAGCAGAAAGTACCTTTCTGTAAGTACTTATTTCTGAAGTAACAAGGTAATGCCCTGGCTGTCTGCTTGTATCATGCTTTGCCCACCACAACAAAACTGTAATATGGAAACAAACTCTTTCTTTCCACAGGTTGCTTCTGCTCAAGTGTTTTGACCCAGCAATGAGAAGGTAAGTGCCCAACCTTTAACTTGTATTCAAGGGCTTATAGGTTCAAAATAATATCTTTCTTACTTTCCATTCATTTATTACCATTTACCATTTCAGACCCATGCTGAATAAGGTATAAATTCAATCTAAATACACATTATCCTCTTCTAGTAAACTTCTGCTTATCCTACATTATCAACCACCATCTCCTCTCTAAAACTTCCTCTCAAATGTGTGTCAAATTCATGAGGAAATAAAGATTAGGTAACATCAATGTGAAAAGTCATTTTTTAGAACACAAATAATAGAAATTTGGAATAATTATTGATTTGATGTTTCTAACCTTAATATTAGATTTAATATAGTGAAAATTCATGCAACAGAAATCAGAATGGTGATTAATTAATGTTCCAGATATGTATCTAGTAGTCAACTGCCTAAAACTGATGGCTATAACTGTAATTATGGATAAAGTTTCCAAGGGATACCTGACAGTGAAGAGAATCAATAAAGTATGTCAGATAACCTATGAAAGGATAATAGAGACAGACACTGAGGATACCCAACACAGTCCAAAGCAGAAATCCAGAGACTCGTAGGATCTCAACTTAAAACTCGCTCACCATGACTCATGGGAACTTTAAAAAGAGATTGCAGAAAGATTGTAAGAGTCAAGGTGGGGGAGAATATCCAGAGGCATTGCACTGCTTAACAACATACAAAGAAAAAACTGGCTACTTCATGTACAGTTTATAACCCACTATCCTATATACTGGTCCAGCAATCACACTGTTAAGGGCCCCCAGTGGGTTGGGGACAGGGAGGAGGGAAATGGTGGTACCATGACAAGATTTAGACTTGATCATTCAATGTATCTATTATTAACAATAAATAAGTTTATAAAAAATTATTTTTATTTATATGTGGTGTGTGTGTGCATCAGGGTCTCTTGACACTCTAGACACATGTGCCACTCTGTGTTTGGCTTTATGTGGGTACTAGGGGATTGAATCCAGGCAAGAAGGCTTTGTAAACAAGCACACGTAACCACTGAGCCAGCTTCGCAGCCCCTAGTACCCACATAAAGCCAGACAGAGTCTTCTAGGTAACCCCGGATGAGAGTTATTACTGTAAGAGGAGGAGACAGCAGGTTATATAGCTATTGCTTGAAGGATTATTATATAGAGTAGCTTCCGTCTTAAACTCAAATTCAGATCTAACAGGAGTGTTACATGGGAGCAATTAGAATTTTTCAAAGTACAGACAAAAATTAAGTGTTTAACTCAGTGGAAGAGCATGTACCTAGCAAGCCTAAGAGCCTGAATTTGATCCTTAGCACAAGAAAGATAACACAGTAACTGGGGATTAGCTCAATGGTAAAGCACTGGCCTCACATGCGTGAGGCCCTGGGCTTGATCTCCACAAACACAAAACAAACAACACAAGCAAAACTCCAACCAAGATGAAAACAAAAGCTAATCAAAACAAAACTACAATAATATAATATCCAAGAATTAAAAAAAGAGAGAGAAATCTGGGGACAAATTTTAGTGGCAAACTGTGTACTTAGCATGAGCAAGGTCCTGGGTTTGATTCTCAGCATCACCTAAGTGAAAAAAAAATAAATAAAGAATAAGAGGAAGAAAACTATGTCAAGTTACAAGGACCACAAAATTCAAGTGTGACAATCCAGCATCCCCTGGGTGGGCCTGCAGCAGAAGTGATGTCTTAAGAGCAGTGAGAGGTCAAAGAAGGGGTGATGCCAGGGGAAGGCCAATCAGGCAAACAGTCTGTTCCCTGAGGTAAAGCCATGACTAAACACAGGAAAGACTCAAATGTGTGTCAAGGAAACAAAAATACAACATTCAATGTCGACACATTACAGAAACAGAACAGAGTGGTGCTAGCTGAAAGACACACATGCAGAAACCTGGAACAGAAGGATGATCCCAGAACTTCAGCCTCACATATATAATCAATCAACTTTCAAAAAGGGTGCCAAGACCATTCAATGGGGAAGAACAGTCTCATAGAATGGAGAAGTCAACCAACCCAACCCTAAGCAAGAATAAGCAGGAATGGAGAATCCCTCCAAAGATCCACAAATATCCAGGAAGCACATCAGGCAACTGGCACTGCTAATAGGAGAATCACTCACTCATTGTTACAGACATGCAAATCAAAAACACAGGAACATGTCACCTCCTATTCATTCATTATTCAAAAACAGCAACCCAAAACATAAACAGCAAAAAGTATTGATTAGGATATGGAGAAAGTGGAATCCTCGTGTCCCCGTTAGTAGGACTGTAACATGGCATAGCAATGGTATAGGAAAACAATATGGAGATGCCTAAAAAATACCATATAACCCAGCAATTCCATTTTTGGTATATATCTGAAAGAATTGAAGGTGATGACTTAAGGAGATGCTTGCTACAGTCATATTCACAGCATTACTCTCGGTACTAAAATGTAGAAGCATCCCAGTGTCTGCTGACAAGACAGGGAAGCAGTGTGGTCTACACAAGCAGTGCCAATGGTCAGCCTTAAAGAGCAGGGAAAGTCTGGTCCATTTACAGCACAGATAAACCTCAAAAACATTAGTGTAAGTGAAATATACAAGCCACAAAAAATACTCTTTGACGCCACTTATACAAGGTGCTTAGGGAAGTAATAAATCATAGGAACAAGACTGGGAGGGGAAGAGTGGTTGGGGGTCTTGTTTCATTGGTTTATTTTTTTGGCTTTTTTCCACTTTTTTAATATATATTTTATTTATTCATTTTCAAGCACAGAGAGAGAGAGAGAGAGAGAGAGAGAGAGAGAGAGAGAGAGAGAGAGAGAGCATCAGGGCTATAACCTTGTATGTGGCTTATGTGGGTACTGGGGACCTTAGGCACTGGAGGCAAGTGCCTTAATCACTGAGCCATCTCTCCAGCCCTCTACTTGTTTTTTAACACCTTCTTTGGGAGGAATAGCCTTTGAACACCTGAGATCATACAATCTCCTGTTCTTGTCTCCTGACTCCAGCCTTCTGAGAAATGGAAGTATAGACACATGCAAACCACACATAACAGTGGTTGAGTCTTCAACAGAAATTCTAATGCACTTAATGCCACTGAACACTTGAATGAATATGAAGGACAGTCTTGATGGCACTTGCCTGTAATCCTAGCACTTGATAGGCTAAAGCAGAAGAATACTGAGTTTCTGGTCAGGCTGTGCTATCTAGTGAGACCCTGCCTCAAAAGAATGAATTGTTGAGCTGGGGTGATGGTGCATGCCTTTAATCCCAGCACTTGGGAGGTAGTGGTGGGAGGATGGGGAGTTCAATGCTAGCCTCAGCTATGTAATAAGTTTGAGGCCAGTCTGGACTACATGAAACCTTATCTCAAAACAATAAAAATAAATAAATAGTTAAGGAGATTTTACATGCATTTTATCACAACAAAATATCTGAAAAAATAAGTGGATATACTAAGACTTTATAACCTTTAGCCTTCCTACAAAGAAATGGAAAAAAAATCCTAAATGCCTCTTTAAAACAAAACTCAGCTGGGCATGACAGTGTATACCTTTAATCCCAGCACTTGGGAGACAGAGGTAAGAGGATCACTGTGAGTTCAAGGCCAGCTTGAGATTACATAGTGAATTCCAGGTCAGCCTGGACAAGACCATACCTCAAAAAAAAAAAAAAAAAAAAAAACTCACATAACACCCATAATATGTAAAGTATCTTAAAATTCTGAAGCTACAAAAAGTGGTACATCTTTGGTGCTTTCCAAACTCTGGGTATTAAAACACTATAAAAGGAGAAAGTCGCCCTCCTCCTAGAGAATGACAAACAGCCAGGGCATGCTCAAGGTGCTATCTGCTATCCCTGACAGAAGGAAGTGTTAGTTAAAGCCCCTCTGCTACTGTATCTTGAAAAGGGCTAGCCCTAAGGAGTGTGTCTTTCTTTATTCAGGATTAACCAGTTCATCAAAGAGATTCTTCTGGCTCTCCTTGTTACTGGACTTGACAGTGCACTTATTCTTGATATTAAAAACACCTCTCTAGGGTAACACCTCAAAAGCTACCTCAAAGCTTTAGAATAGCCAATTCAGGGTGAGGCAGGTAATTCTTAGTAACTTCTTTTCACATAGGACACAGTTCTTCCCAGAAAAAAAATGTCAACCTCAAATTTTCTTTTAGAGGAATAGCTTACCCTGTACATACCAGAGACTGTTCTTTCCACTTCTTGAAAATTCAACAGCATGCTAATGTTGCGATTAGCCTTATTTTGCTTTCATAATTTTCTGTTGCTTACCTACTCTTTTCCCTGTTGCTGCATTATTTCCATTCATTCCAATACCACGAGCAGACTGCAATTAAAACACAAAACACCTACAGAGGTGAGTCAATGGAAAATAGATCACCAAATAGAAAATACTTGCAATTTATTACTAAGATGTTGGGCTTCTACTGAAAATTATTCTATTTTTGTTTAAATCAACTTGGAAACTCATCTTGCTTCTAATGATATTGTGTTTATGACTTCTCTTTAAAAGAATAAAATTTCTTGTCTGTAATCCTAGCACGTGGGAGAGGAGTAGAGGCAGGAAGATCAGAAGTTCAGGTCATCTTTGGGTATATAGTGAGTTGGAAGACAGCTTGGATTACATGAAACTCCAAGAGAAAGAGAGAGAAAGAGAGAGAGAGAGAGAGAGAGAGAGAGAGAGAAGAAGAAGAAGAAGAAGAAGAAGAAGAAGAAGAAGAAGAAGAAGAAGAGGGAGGAAAAAGAAAGAAGAGAAAAGAGTAACATTTGATGGTGATTCAGATGAAAGAGATTTTAGTTTGGGAAAAAACCCTAATAAAAATCTGTATCACTGAACAATACCGAACGACATTGAGCATGGTAGCAATGGCTGTAATCCCAGCACCTGGGAGGCAGAAACAGGATTTCCAGTTTGAAGCCAGCCTCAGGTACATTAAAAATTTTATTTACATGAACTTATTTTCAATTTGAGGACTAATTCATTCATCAGCTGAGTGTGGTGACATCTATGCCAGCACTTAGGATGGGGAGTTTTGAGACCAGCCTGGGGCTACACAAGAACCTGCTTCAAAAGACACCCCCACCCCCAAATTCAATCATCAAGATTTTCAACAAACTAGCTAAGTACTTTTAGAGAAATTCATGAGTTTAAACAATGCAGCCTTATTTATGTAAACAAAATTCAAACTTGAAATTGATTAAACAAGCACTACAAGAATGACTAGGAGAGCACGCTGAAAAGAAAATACTTACTAGAAAAAATTCTGTGGGTTCCGAGTGGGGCGAGCACTTCCTGACCCGCAGCCGGCCAGGCCCGTGTGTGCTGGCGCCCCCGTCCCTGCTGGAGCTCCGCGCCAGCGAAGCCAGAAGCCCCGAGTTGTTCACGCAGCCCACGGGCTCCTTGCAGGCCTTGTTGGCCATGTCGGTGATGTCTCGCGCTTCCACCTTGGAGAGAACGTCAGGCCTCTTGCCGGGGGAGTCCACCTTGACGCCATGGAAGCGTGCAGTCCTGGACAAGGACCGGAGTGGACCGTGCGGGGTGGCCGCAGGTGCGGCCACAGGTGCGGCCACAGGCTTGGACAGCTGCGCCGTGCGCAGCGGGGACAGCAGCCGGCTCCGCAGCCCTCGGCGGGGACCCACTTCGGGCACACACTCCTGTGAAGCTGGCAGTAAGGCAGGGCCGTCCTCCTGGCCACCACTGCTACTGGATGGCGCGTTTCCTGGAACGGGCTTTGTCCGCCTGGGCAGGGTGCCATCAGCCAGCTCCTTGGGTTCCAGTTCGGCTGGGCCCACGGGTGGTGGGTTTGCCTCCCAGTGGTCATCCTCCTTCGGCCGATCACTCCTGAGAGAGGATGTGGGTCTCTCTGCACCTGCAATCCCATTCCTGCAGGTTTCTGCACTCCCGGGAGAAGGTAAACAAGACTGCCCAATGTGGGGGAGGACTCTCAACAATCTGTGGCGAGCTGATGCGGAGCCACTGGAAGGTCTAGGAGCAACCGGTGGCCGAGGTTTTACCTTGACAACTTTCTTAGGCTATAAGAAGAGTTAATATGTAATTTTTCAACATAACCATCCTATTTATTGACAAAAATTAATGAAGAAAAATTTACTTACCATAACATATGTTAATTATTATTACCTCGGTGTAAAATACTTACAAAAAACTGGGTATGGTGGCTAATTCCAGTAATCCTAGCACTTGGAAGGTTGAGGAAGGAGGACGGTTGTTACTAGTTAGAGGCCAGTTTACAGACTAAGTTACAGGCCAGCCTGGGCAACATGCACAGTCTCAAAACACCCAAAATAAACAAGCTTAAAAATATTAACAATCTTAAGATTATAACTAAAAAAGATTTTTCTGAATCACATTGAATAAACCTTTCTGAAGATGCTAAAAATAATTTTATTTTCCTCATTATTATTTCTGTTTTACTAAGAAAAAGAATTATATTAGGTAAGACATTGTTGAACTATTTTAATTCTTAACATTTCCTACCAGAATGATTGTTTGTATAAGCAGGTATTCTGAAAGAAAGTAAGCAGGACTAAACCACTGCCCTTGAAAAGCTGGCCCTGGACTTACATTTCAGGAAGGTTCCTATGGCCCTAACTGTTCAGCGTGGCTTGTTGTACTCAATGGCTTGTACCAACATGGACAATGCTGCATGCCTGCTTTTCCTCTGGGAGTCTGCAGTGTACATACCAGGAAGAGTGTACCAGTCTGAACAGCCCATCAAAAATCCCTGCACAGTCACCATTGAGCTTGCAGAGATAACGTCATACAGTGCCATTGCTCACTAATAGGAAGGAGTTCAGCACAAATGTGGAGATACTATTAGGACAGGACTGGAGGTTGCTTGTGCTTGATGTCCTCTGGACTTGGGTTCATGTGCTTTTTCCCATTGTTAACGTTGCTTTATATCCTGCTGCTTTAAATCTTAGCCATGGTACAATAACATACTTTATTAACTGAAGCTCCTCAACTACAGTGGACATACTATCTGGTTGACTGACTAGAACATCAGTGGTTTTGTAGAACTGGAATGTTGCAGGTCCAGAGCCAAACACTCCCCAAATACCCATTAATTGCCCACCTCTGTGTGAGATCCAACATCCTTGTGAATTTTAGATAAATCCTTTAAGAATGCATAAATATCTTAGCTTCTACTAACCCAAAAGCTAATAATGTTACCAGACACCATCTGAAGCCTAGAGAAGAGAAAGATTTCCCTGCTCTGCTGTAACAACCTATCTGATCAACCCACCAATGTATTTGAACTTATGACTTTCTTTGTCCTATTACTGTAACATTTCCTGAAATTGTTACCTTGATAGAACAGGGAATCTGAGGTATCTTAAATATGTGTTCCTAGGCCATGGTTACTTCTGTTTGGCTGAAGAATAAGCTATCTCTCATTTCTTTGTAGGTGAGAGCTGTGGCATTTTTTGTTTTGTATTTGGAATTGACCATTATGGCGCCCAATATGGGACCACAAGGACAACTCATCTTCAATGGAGGAATCACCCAGATTGGTGCCAAGTACCAGCACAGGCTCCTTGTGCCCAAGCATAGGTCTCTTCAAGTGACTATCCATGAGTTCTTTCTGGGGCTCAGACCTCCCTTGAGTGGCTGATGGACCTATGGTTTATTCTGAGCTGTTTGCTAGAATCCTATTTGCATAACTTTTTTGGTTTACTTTCAAACTGTCTGGTTTAAGGTATCCATTTTGTTTGCTTGCTTTGAAAGCATCTTAGTTTCTGACATTCAGGTTGCTTTTGCTGCTTTCAGACATTTGAAGGCATTTTGGTTTCTATTTGGTTTGTAAATTTGCTAGCAATCAGCCCTTTTCTCTTATTACTCCTCTAAAATCTAATTCAAGAGAGGAGGAATT
Source organism: Zapus hudsonius (assembly GCA_004024765.1). Taxonomy (NCBI): domain Eukaryota; kingdom Metazoa; phylum Chordata; class Mammalia; order Rodentia; family Dipodidae; genus Zapus; species Zapus hudsonius. The sequence goes on along the minus strand of PVHP010001008.1, from coordinate 36,496 downwards.
TGGGGGAGGAAAACTGCCAGCTGCTATTATGTTTTATAACTGTGTTAATTCAACTTAAAAGTATTTGAGAAAAAAGGGGGGGAATACTGGAGAGATGGTTTATTGGGGAAAAGAGCTTACCCAGCACTGAGGGAGTAGAGATAGGAGGATCATTGGAGCTCCTAGGTCAGCCAGCCTGGGGGAGGGAGGGGAGAAGGAGGAGAGAAGAAAAGAGAAAAGAGGGAGGGGAGAGGAGAGGAGGAAATAGAGGCCCCAAGCTTGGTGAGAGACTCTGTGACATGGAAATAAGTCAGAAGATTGATAGAGGAGGACACCAACAGGGCATGCACATCTACTGCACATATACGCAACATATGTGCGCAATGGAGCACATGTACGTACATACACACACACACAAAAAAGGTACTCTCTAACTAAAGTATCACTTGGCTTTACATTTCCATTAATGGGGAACATTCAATATCTCTAAACTTTTATACAATAAATAAATAAAACATCCCAGGTAATAATTTTAAGTCATAAATGGGTGACTTGCTTTAAATAAAATTCAAAAACACCTAAAGAAAAATGAAATTGGTAACTTAAAAATTACCAATGTTTTATTCTTTTAACTTGATGTTTTAGAAATATGTCTAATTTAAAAGGAGATATTAAATATGAATAGGAAATGAAAGATTGTGAGAGCCGTGGTGGGGGAGACTGTCCGGAGGCATGGCACCCATCAGTAACAACACACTTGGGCCAGGAAGACCGGGATGAGTACTAAGATATACAGGATCCCTTGCCACAAGGACTAATACAGACAGCCCACGAAGGAGGATATACAACTGATCAGGGAGGGGGAGGGGGGAAGCAGGGAATTCGGGAT